>JASPKZ010003757.1:0-132492 GCA_030220185.1 Diploptera punctata
TTATAAAAGTCTTTGGACTGACAATAGCTATGAAGATACAATTTTGCGAAATAATAATGAGACAGATTCCATAATATCATTGGAAGAATTGAACAATAGT
The DNA here is from genome assembly GCA_030220185.1 of Diploptera punctata. Lineage (NCBI taxonomy): Eukaryota > Metazoa > Arthropoda > Insecta > Blattodea > Blaberidae > Diploptera > Diploptera punctata. The sequence goes on from JASPKZ010003757.1 coordinate 101, forward strand.
TTAAAGAAATTAAAAAATGGGAAGGCAACTGGCACAGATGGCTTGAATTCAGAATTGTACAAATATGCAGGCAAACAGTTCCATGAAAGACTGTTGTCCTTCTTTAATAATGTATTCAAAAATGCAGATATACCACAAGAATGGAAGACAAGCATTGTTATACCCCTGTTCAAGAAAGGAGACAAGAGAAAAATGGACAACTATAGGGGATCAGTTTGTTAAACACATGCTACAAAATTTATGCAGACATTTTAAATCGAAAATTGAAAAGTTTCAGTGAAAAATTCCTTATGGAATGTCAAAATGGATTTAGGAAAGGACGATCTTGTATTGATTCAGCATTTTCTGTTAACTATTGCTTGAAAAAAGAAGAGAATTCAACTTAGAAACACATTTGCTTTCATAGATTTTGAAAAAGCATTCGACACAGTTAAGAGATCAAAACTCTTAATATATTGGAAGACAGAAATATACCAAATTTACTTCGGCAGAACATACAAATATTTACAAAGACAACACCATAAAGATTAAATTAAATAACAGATTTTCTGAAGAAGGAATTATAAATCGTGGTGTGAGACAAGGCTGCCCCCTATCCCAAACACTCTTTGGAATTTATATCAATGAGTAATATGTTGCTGGAACAAAACATATAAATTTGGAATAAGAATATCAGAAAATAGAAAATTAAACACCCTATTGTTTGCAGATGACCAAATAATAATAGCAAATTCCGAAGATAATCTACAGAAAGGTCTGTATGAACTTAACAAAATTACAGAAGAATATGGATTAAAGATATCTACAGAAAAAACAAAAATTATGGCATTTCAAGGTGTAGATCCTGTCAGAAGTAAAATTGTACTGGACAATAAAATTTTGGAGCAGGTGAATAATTTTACATATCTGGGATGCAATATCTCATATGAAGAAGAAAAGGATGTAAATGCAAAAATATCTAAATTTTTAAGAATTTTAGGGTTAATAAATTCTATCTTCAAGCCAACGTTAGTCCAAAAGCATTCAAGACTGAAAGTGTATAAAACACTGGCTCTTCCAACTCTTTTGTATGGTAGCGAAGTATGGACGTTGAAACAGAAGGATATACAGAGACTTAGATCTGCTGAAATGAGATATCTTCGGAGGACTGCAGGATACACACTACTAGATCACAAAAAAAAATGAAGACATTTAGAAGAATTACACATGGAATCTTTAGAAAACAAAATTTCTGATTATAAGTCAAGATGGATACAACATGTTCATCGAATGGAAGATCACTGAATACCCAAACTAATGTTAAGATATCAACCCGCAGGAAGAAGAAGACCAGGACGTCCACTCAAAAGACTTCTGGATGGTGTTTCTCTTGAGGCCGAAACAGGTCAACAAATGGCCTAAATTCGTGAATGTACTATGATGATGATGATGATGTCCTATGATGTAAATATGACATTTATATTTTTCTGGGAAAAAATACATTTAAGAAGTGCAAACAATGGTTTCTTTTTTTGGTGGTATAATTAATTGCTACGCATGTTTTTATATTGATTCCCGCATGCAGTATATGTTGACATGCATTCACTATATATACAATCTAGTAGCCATATTTCTTAGTGAGTCAGTCACTGCAAAATAATGCTATGACCTATTCAGAATGTTAAAAAGGAGGTTCATTCTTTATTATGACTATTTAACTCATGCCCAAATGGGAGTCAATGACCAATCACGTTTCAATGATTTCTGTATTACAAACCAATCAGAGACGTGTTTCACGAAATAATTATCAACGTTAGGATTATCATATATTAAGCAAAGCTCCTCCTTTTTAATATTCTGAACAGGTCTGACCGTTATTTTGCAGTGACTGAGCCTATAACAAATACGGCTACCAGATTGTATATAATAGTGCTTACATGTCAACATTTGTAGCAATTGATTATACCACCAAAAAAAGAAACCACTGTTTGCACTTTCTTAAATGTATACGACATCAAAAATGAATTAATATACAGATTGATGTGTTTCATTTTTTCTCCACTAGAGAGCATTCTTACAATATTGCGTTCCTTTGGCAATAAATAGTATGATCTGGTTGCAGTGATAAACAAAAGAAGCAGTAGAAGCGTAGGCTACCTATCGTTTCTCATTAGTTTTCAAACATCACCGTTTACTTTAAATATAAAAATATTTTTAAATAACTGTAGTTAAATAATGATTTGTGAGTAAACAGCTTTATTTTATTCGTTAAATAGTCCTAACAAATGCCACTCTTGATTTCCAAATTCTCTAGATAAATTCACTCCTCACTTCGTGAGTCGTGAATTTATCGATAATTTGGAAATCACTCGTGGCATTACTTATGATAAACTTTAGTTGATAAATGTTAGGTGAAACACGACTGTGATTGGTTGTTTAATAAAAAATCATTGAAATATGATTCGTCATTCACTCCCATTTGGGGCATGAGTTAAATAGTCTTTGACATTTTTTATCATTCAACAAACAATTATATTCGATTTCAGGTAGTGGAATTACAACACCTTGTCAGCCACTGGAAGAGCTTTTAGCGAACGCCCAGAATTTCGATATACTCACTATTTTCTTCATACGTTAGGCATTCAATAATCACAAATCCAATTTAAATGTCTGTTTGAACCATTCACGGTTGACATCACTGAATACTCTTGAAATGAAATTGTCAAACCTGTTGCGCAATGGTTTGTAAATTATCAAATCTAGCTCTCCAATATATATTTTACTAGCTAATGTCCGGCGTGCTCTGCTATGCCTAAATAAATTAAAATTAATGTGATTTTATGTTTAGTTGAATAGGTAAATGGAAAAATAATTATAAATTTATATTTTTTGACAGTCCGGCTGATTTCCATGAAGCTTCTCAGTAAGATAATTTTGCCTTGATAGAATAAGAAATGAGGATATAAGAGAAGAATTGAAAGTACAGCCTTTATTGGATAAAGTCACGAATTACAGACAGAAATGGATTGATCACATGGATGGAATGAGTAAGGAGAGATATCCATTGTTAGCCAGGAACTATCAAGCAAGAGGAAGGCGTGATGTTGGAAGACCTAGAAGACGTTGGGCTGATGCAATATGAAGTCGGAACGGGCAATTGCCTAATCCCGGGAGTGATGATGATGATGATGATGATATTTTTTGAGATACCCCGTGCTGATTATCCGGCATTGCTCGGGAATCTACTTATCCCGATCTTCTTGACATAAATGAGCTGAAATATGAAAATTAATGGGTTTTATGTTTAGTTAAATAATGAAATAGAAACATTTATATCGTAATTATTTTTAGACACTCCGTGCTGTTTACCCGGCGTTGTCCGGGAATCTACTCATCCCGATCTTCTTGGCATAAATGTGCTGAAAGACGAAAATTAATGATTATGATTAGTTGAATAAGTAAATGAAAAATAGTAATAAATGTATATCGTAATTATTTTAAGATTATCCGTGCTGATTACCCGGTGTTGACCGGGAATCCAGTTATCTCGATCTTCTTGGCATAAATGAGCTAAAAAACAAAATTCGTTATTGTGAGTTATCCGTAAAAGAATACCCGCCATGTTCTTCTATGCTTGCACATGAATCTACGTACTTGTCTCGATCTTCTTGGCATTAATGAAAGACAGAAGTGGTTATTGTGAGTTATCCATAAGAGATAAATATATGGTGTTGCTGGACTTTTATTAGAGCGTTTTGAGATATTCAATTCTGTGTAAATTAATGTCGTGTATTTGTTTTGATTTAGGCAGCGTAAACCATTTACGCGTCCAAAGAATTACTTTTTTCACGTTTCCCACTACAAAGAGCGATTTTTATGGGAGGAGTTGGGTATCACAACTCTGTTATAGCCCATGTTCATCCCGGGAAAATCCTGAATATTTTGAAAAAGCTCCATCTCAATGGGATCAACGGTATGGTCGCGCATTAAAGTAAGAACGAACAAACAAACAAACATTAATTTCTATATATTAGATAAACTAAAGAACATAGAAGGCCTCCCTACAATATTTTGTTACACAATGTAATTCGACTAGCCTCATTAGTTAGCGATCAGAGTTTTTTGACTACAGTTCATGATTCCACGAGTTCGATTCCCGGTCTGACGATAGATATTTTCCCTTAAAGGGAATTATTCCTGATGATGCCCATGGTCTAGAATTTAGGTTAAGTTTAGATTAAGAACTCTGCTGGCGCTTCACTATATTTTATCATCATCATGTAATCGTGATAACGATACTCCTCCTTCCAGATGCCCCTCTAAGAAATGCAGTACAATTTCGCCAATGCCAAGAAAAAAAGTCAGAAAAATCATAAGACGTCCTGGTCGGATTGAAAAAAAACTTCAATTAAATAATATTACGTGAACTATGTAACTTTTTTTTTCACTTTATTAAAATTCGTTATAAAGATGTTCAATCACTAGATTGTCTTTTTAAATATCAGATGAGTTTTCAGCTCTCTACTCACTCCCATCGCTATGCTCGATCCTGATTTATTTTAAACAAGTTGAAAAACGCTTGTGAGTCATTTCATAATAAATTTGAGATTTTGTAAGGTGAATTTCTGGATTTTTTTAAATATTCTAATTATATCAATGTCATATAGTTAAATGGACTACTACGAACATCATATCATCAATGATTTAACTGTAATGATGGAAGTATTGTTGAAATATTATTAAATATCACATGCTTTATTGCATCTGTGGCATGAATAGATTAATATAGCCTATGCATATTCCATTGATTTTTTTTTAAATTTGAATGTAAATTTTCACTTCGATTATGTATTAAAACTGACAGTAAAATAAATGTTAAAATTTTTTAACTCAGTAATTTTCTATACTGTTCCATTTTTTATCTTGAAATAATCAACTCAACTCAACTCACTGGCACTATCGAACAGGTAGGTTCATGGCCGCGCGGACATAAGCTCTCCACAATCCCTATCCTGTGCCAATGTTTTTAATCATCCCCTGTATAATCTACATCCCTCAATCATAGTTAATGTTATTGTCCCACCTCATTCTTGGTCTACCAACTGGGCGTTTTCCTCTGGTTTTCCTACAAGAAGCTTCCATGTACGTATTTCATTCCCCGTGCTTTGGCATGGGTTCCCTGAAGTAGTCCCCGCCCGGAGAACCGAATGGGGGACTATTTGACCTCCGGAAAAATTTACCCAAGTTGAACACATGTCCGCATTTCTTGACGGTTGTATTTTACGATGAAAGATCGTCACTCTTTTGACCAAGTTACTTATTTCGTCTGGCGTATCACCTTCGACCAGTCCGACATGGGTAACCTAATCGGCAGCAATGCTACCGCCGGCATAGATCTCGGACCTTAAAATAATCTATAACAAAAATTTTCTTGATGGAATCTCTGAGAGCTCGGAGTATATATACGTTATATTTAAATTTGTAACATTGAGCAATGCTAGCTTAATATGGCATGATAAGAAAAACAAATGCCTAGACGGGATTCGAACCTGGAACTCTGAGTCTGTACCTCAGCGTGTTATCCATTATACCACCAGGCGAATCCAATTCAAACACTTATTTTTCTTATATATGTATTATATTCTCCATTATTACTAGATGTCGCGAGAACTCGGTCTTCACTGCCATCTAGTAGCTGACTATTACAAGTAAGCAAATTAAAGAGAATATTTTTACTTTATAGCAGTGACACTTTATCGATGTTATAATTAAATGTTTAACAATCAGAAATGCAAGCTTAATATGGTATGATAAGAAAAATAAATGCCTGGACGGGATTCGAACCCGGAACTCTGAGTCTGTACCTCAGCATGTTATCCATTACACCACCTGGCGAATCCAATTCAAACACTTATTTTTCTTATATATGTATTATATTCACCATTATTACTAGATGTCGCGAGAACTCGGTCTTCACTGCCATCTAGTAGCTGACTATAACAAGTAAGCAAATTAAAGAGAATTTTTTTACTTTATAGTAGTGACGCTTTATCGATGTTATAATTAAAGTTTTAACATTGAGCAATGCAAGATTAATATGGTATGATAAGAAAAATAAATGCCTGGACGGGATTCGAACCCGGATCTCTGACTCTGCACCTCAGCGTGTTATCCATTACACCACCTGGCGAATCCAATTCAAACACTTATTTTTCTTATATATGTATTATATTCTCCATTATTACTAGATGTCGCGAGAACTCGGTCTTCACTGCCATCTAGTAGCTGACTATAACAAGTAGCATTATAACGCATATCACATATATTATATCCACTAATTGTGAAATCAATAATGATGGTATTTCTTTTTTTCCCATGATAATCTCAGTGAGATTGAAGGACTTTAAGTTAGAGTGTGATTTTCTTCTCTACAGAAATTTGAAGCATTCGATGTGCCTATAACGTAGACGAAAAATTGTGAATATTTGTGATGTTGAAATCCTTTCTGACTTGAGAAACATTTCCCAAAAGTTGGCAGAATAAATGTGTCAAATAATATGCGTGAACAGGTCCCGCATTTGGTGGTAGGTGATACTATTTGCGATTGCTGTTATCTCAAGATTTAAATAAAAATCGAAATTAAATGTGCTGATTATGAGAGCGAGACCAGTAAATCAGCAATGGAAGAAATAACTTTACAAACAGATGCGGAAAAATGTAACATAAAGGATATAAGTGTGGCATTCACATGCACTGAAAAACAGCAAGAAGTAGGCGTAGCTACAGACGAAAATTCTCCTAGATTTGTCGACCCTTAAGACTGCTCCCGGAATTGCAAGTATTTGCTGTGTGTAGATCCAGTTAATGTATAATTAGCAATTAGAACCCTATTCTGCCTCACAGTAAGTACCAATAGTAATTTAGACGGCTAGTTAGAAAAGCGGAGATGCTTAAGTTAGAACACAACAGAAGGGAGTGTTCCAAGAGCAGCGATTTACTGAACCTAATTTTATAACTTTTTGTCAACATTATATGTTCAGAGTAATTTAGCATATGTTGTATAATTGGTATCTTCAATGAAATTTATTCTTCTTCTGCTTCATGAAGTTAGGCCTTTCAGCCTGTTTTCACATCAAGTGGGATTTAATGAATCCTCCCATCTAGTAAATGGGCGTCCAACATTTCTATGTCCTATTGGTTTGTACTTTAGTAACAGCTGAGGGATTTTATCTGTAGGCATTCTCTTGACATGTTCATACCAGTTGTTTCTCATGTTGTCAATTCTATTTGTTAAATTAAAAATATTTAAGTCCTTCCTAATATCCTCACTTATTTTCTTGTCCAAAATTGTCACACCCGCTACTGAACGTAGGAACTTAATTTCTGCAGTTTCTATTTTCCTTCTGTCTGAACGGTTAAGAGTCCAATTTTCGCTTGCATATGTTAAGACAGGCACTAACATAATTTTGTAAAATTTTAGTTGTGTGCTCCTCAAAGTTTTATTTTTCTGTGTCCGTCTTATAGTGCCACACATTCTGTAAAATCTATTTAATTTAATATTAATATCTTCCTTCTGGCAGTATGATACGTTGCATCCTAAATAATTAAAATTGTTCACCTGTTGTATTATACTGTTATTAATACTGATTTTACACCTCATATGGTCTTTCCCGTTGAATGCCATTACTTTCGATTTACGTTCAGAGATTGTCATATTGAATTTATTTGCTATTTCGTTAATTTATACGCTGATATTTGTAAATTATCTTCTGAAGAGCTAAGGATTGTCTGATCGTCTGCAAACAGTGTGGTATTTAGAATCGTACTACCAACTTTAAACTCTGTGGTTAAATTTGATTGCAATTGTACACTGATCTCATCTATATATATATATATATATATATATATATATATATATACATAAGAGTGCATGAGATAGCGGGCATCCTTGTCTGACCACTTGATTAATTTCTAATGTATTATCGCTCATTGTACCTCCTTTATCAATCATTATTTCTGATTTAAAATATAAGCTTTGCATAACTTTGACAATGTGTCCTGGAAACCCTTTGTCATACATTATTTCCCATAGTTTATTTCTTGACAGTCCATCAAACGCTTTTTGATAATCAATAAAAAGTATGCAAGTTGGCAAATTAGATCTGTCCGGTTATTCACTTGATGGTTGCCAGTAATGTAAATGTCTCCTGGCCACGTTACAAGCGTTACGCAGGACACGTCTAGTGGTGGGGCTGCCACCTGAGAGCTCTGGACGTGCTCTGGGGCTGCCACCTGAGAGCCTCTGGACGTGCTCTTCTGTGTATAATCCCCACAGAAAGGACTGCTCCTTCCGACTTAAGTCGTTGGAGACTTCACTCCTGTTACCCCGAGAATAGGCTCCTTTTAAACTCTGTAGAAAGAGTTGCCAGTTCTGCCAGTTCCGCCAAGTTGAAATGTTCTTCCTCTGCCAGTTCGGAATTTATTTATTGCGGAAAATATGTGTTTAGAAAAAAAAATAACATGGGCTTTGGAGAGAAAAAAAAAGACGCTATGAAAAAAACATTGTACAATTTTGTGAGCTAGTTTCATAGGCCTATGTGAATTTAAATTAAAGATGATCGGAGAAGGTGATTTTTACGGTTCATCAGAAAAAGTTTTAAGAACAGTCTACGATGTAACTATTAATGTACTTCAAGTAAAGAAAAGGAAAGTTTATCTATGTAGTTTTACGGAATCATGATTAAAGTGTATGTTACGTTTTTTAACCTGTGTTTTATATTTTGATAGCGTGTTTTGTGTTTTAATCAACACTTTCAAAACTTCATATTAAAGCACCGTTGAGGTTATGTAGTAAGATGTTAAATATAAAGATGGTACCTGATAAGTCAGTCGTCCTCAACTAAATTATTAAATATTTCCAATATGGAGACCTTTCAGAATCAATGTTTCATCTTCTGCATTTTAACTGTTACTGATGTTGTTGTACAACGGGTTTATTTGTGCGAGTGTGTTTTCATTGAGTAGGTCTGCATTCTTTGCTTCTTTTAGAATCTCTATATCTATTACTATACAGAGAGTAAAACCACAACAGAATCAGCACCCTTGAAGATATATAGATTCTAAAAGAAGCAAAGAGTACAAACCTACTCAATGAAAACATACCCGCAGACATAAACCCGTTGTACAACCTGTACAGCAACATAGTACCAGTTAAAATGCAGAAGATGAAACATTGATTTTGAAAGGCTTCCACATTATAACTGTTTAATAACTTAGTTGAGGACGACTGACTTACCAGGTACCAACTTTATGTTTAACATATTTTGTGTTTTGTTAGAATATTAAGTATTGGTTTTGTTGCCAAGGAACTACGAACTAAAGCGTCACTCGATTCTTATAACAGTATAAAAAATAAATTAAAATGAGACGTGAGACATCTTCCAGCTCTCAACGCAGACATACTTCACAGTTACCGGCAGCAATGATGGCGTATACTGAAATACGTGGACGTAATTTCTTTTTACGTATGTTCAACACCGTCCGATATGAAGGCGTAAATATGCTATATTTCATTCAAGTCGCTTCCCCATCAACTTACTTATTTTTGTGTTTATATTCAATTTATTATTGTTATTATTATTATTATTATTATTATTATTATTATTATTATTATTACAGTAAGACACAACTAATAAGTTAAAAATATTATGTTACTGACTATGGTTAACGCTTTATTGAAAATTTATCGAATGTTGGCCATTATGAATATTCGTTTCTTCTGGCACAGACAATACCTGACCAATATGATGAAGTCAATTTGAACCTGCTGAAATGTTTCCACTGATACGCGTGGTCGTCCATGACATACCTCATCACACACACTGTCAGTACGCTTAAATTTGTTTATAATCAGACGAATGTGCGTCAATGGTGGGGGTATTTTACGGAATTTATGGGTAAACCCTGCTCTGGCGTCTTTATATGACAATCGGCGTACCCGTGCACATACAATGGCAACAAGTTCTTCCGTGCTAAACATACAAATCTAACAGTGTATGCAAAGAAAAATAGTACTGTTGTTGTGGAAATGGATATTGACTTTAGAGACACCCCGTACTGTTCATTCTACAGAGCGGGCTATGGCATTAGCTTTGGCACATAGTGAGCCCAGCATTTACACTTGTCATTCAAGGTGAACCTAGTACAATGAAGTCGCACGCTAGATTAGATTGGAAGGTAGGAATAGAGAGAGAATACGGAAATAGGAGGACTGCAGCGGACGTCTGCAAGCGCATTTCAGTCGCCGGGGGCCATAAGATTTGAAGCGAGACCCTCTTACCGCCGAATATCTCAGAGAAAATTATTGACCGCTCTATACTAGACCAATCTCATGCAGAGTTGTTTCATAGAGGCACTACTAGAAGTTTTGCAAGAGATATGTTTTTGATGTCCGATTATTTAACACGTCGTGTAACTCTATGACTTTTAAATTCTCAAAAAGAAGTTAAATTTTGAAATTTCCTCGCTATTGAATGGGCCCTCAAAGACTAATATATTGGAGTTGGGTATGACTAAATTAATTATAATTTTCAGGAAAATAGGCCAAAAATTGTATGTATCTATATATTAAAATATATGGTGAAATGATGTTTCAGATTATTGTTCATTTCAGCACCTTCACATTATGAAAGCGATGCGCTACTTTGAGAACTTCAACGTCGGCGACTAATATAGAATTTACTTTCTTTTTGTTATTTCTGTTTACCCGGTATCTTTTCTTTTCTTTGTTGCATTTTTTATACGGTGTGTCATAGAGACACAGTCAAGATAATTATCCACCTATACACCCTTAGGTAATGCGGAACAATCCATATCCCCGAGTCCAGGAATCGCTTCTGATTCCGTCAGAATTACGATTTACAACGCCAAGGGACCGGTTATAATTGTTTCTTAAACGGAGATAACTAAGTATTATATCAGACCTCGCTACGAAACAAAATTCTCCTCGATTTTAATTAACATTTGATCCTTAAGTAAACAGAAATAACGAACAAAAAAAAAAAAAATATATATATATATATATATATATATATATTCGTCGCTGGTGTTGCAGATCTCGAAGTAATGCTTCAATTTCGAAATATGAAGTTTCGGCCCAGACAGCAAAAAGTGGGTCAATTGAGGTTTGGAGATGACCATTATTAAAAATATTTTTTTTTCAGGATTGTTTCTGTTATTTATACAGATATCCTCAACCAAAATATACAATTTTCTTCTTCCACGCTTCCCGGTCTTGCGTGTCTGCTTCTGTCATATGTCTCTTCTTCATGTTGCCTTGAATTCCCTTTAGCCACATTCGCTTTGGTCTACCACGTTTGCCTATTCCAGGAGGTATCCATTTCAATACTTCTTTGTTTGTCTCTGTGTCCCTTCTTCTCATTATATTAAAAACGTTATAGATACATTATTTGAAATAATATTATACTTTGTTTATGATGTGTTAACATAATTAAAAAAATTAGAGAGCCTTTATGGAAACGTACATTGGATAAGAGCAATCTTTACTGTAATGAGAATATTCGGATGGGCATTAGCAAGCTAGTTATCATAAGTAATGCCACGAGTGACTTCCAAATTATCGATAAATTCATGACTCACGAAGTGAGGAGTGAATTCATTTAGAGAATTTGGAAATCAATAGTGGCATTTGTTAGGACTATTTAACGAATAAAATTAAGCTGTTTACTCACAAATCATTATTTAAATATAGTTATTTTTAAATATTTATATATTTAATGTAAACGGCGATGTTTGAAAACAAATGAGAAACGATTGGTAGCCTACGCTTCATTTGCTTCTTTTGTTTCATCACTGCAACCAGATCATATTATGTATTGCCAAAGGAACGCAATATTGTAAGAATGCTCTCTAGTGGAGAAAAATGAAACACAATCAATCTGTATAGAATTCATTTTTTGATGTCGTATACATTTAAGAAAGTGCAAACAGTGGTTTCTTTTTTGGTGGTATAATCAATTGCTACAAATGTTGACATGTAAGCACTATTATATACAATCTGGTAGCCGTATTTGTTATAGGCTCAGTCACTGCAAAATAACGGTCAGACCTGTTCAGAATATTAAAAAGGGGAGCTTTGCTTAATATATGATAATCCTAACGTTGATAATTATTTCGTGAAACACGTCTCTGATTGGTTGTTAATACAGAAATCATTGAAACGTGATTGGTCATTGACTCCCATTGGGGCATGAGTTAAATAGTCATAAGTAATGCCACGAGTGACTTCCAAATTATCGATAAATTCATGACTCACAGAGTGAGGAGTGAATTCATTTAGAGAATTTGGAAATCAATAGTGGCATTTGTTAGGACTATTTAACGAATAAAATTAAGCTGTTTACTCACAAATCATTATTTAATAATAGTTATTTTTAAATATTTATATATTTAATGTAAACGGCGATGTTTGAAAACAAATGAGAAACGATTGGTAAACTTCATTTGCTTCTTTTGTTCATCACTGCAAACCAGATCATATTATGTATTGCCAAAGGAACGCAATATTGTATGGAACACATCAAACTGTATATTAATTCATTTATGATGTCCTATGATGTAAATATGACAATTATATTTTTCTGGGAAAAAATGCATTTAAGAAACTGCAAACAGCGGTTTTTTTTTGGTGGTTATAATCAATTGCTACAAATGTTTTTATATTAACTCCCGCATGCGGCGGTATGTGTTGACATTCATGCACTATATATATATATATATATATATATATATATATATATATACAATCTGGTAGCCGTATTTCTTAGTGAGTCTGTCACTACAAAATAATTCTATGACCTATTCAGAATGTTAAAAAAAGCAGGTGCTTTCCTTATTATGATGCGCGGGGCGCGAAATGACCACACTTAATAAACCACGCTTCAGCGCAACCATTTGTAGCTTTTTAAAAACCACGCAGACTGCTACCATTTGTGGGCAAGAGAAACCACGATACTACTACCATTTATTCGGGATCGTGTTTTGTTGCTGCTGCTTTTATTAACGTGGATCTGATATCCTGCAAGGTTATCAATCACAAAGTTGCTTGCCTTGGGCCCATAGAAGGCAGCAATCGATTCATCTTTCTCTCTCAGATATAAATAAATAATGATTCTCAAATACATAGAGTGAGTGAAAATGACAATAAAGCTAAAGAGCAAAATAGTAAGGGAAGCTGGAAATAGTTTCCTAATGAGTGAATTTCCGTATAGGATTGTAATTAACTACGTATACATTAATGAAGAAGCAGGGAAGTTGTATAAAAGATGACATTTAATAGAAACAAGTTGTCTGAATTAAAAACAAATTAACAAAAAATATTCCGATCATACAACAAAATAGAAACGTAAATAAATAAATGACGATACTCTTACATTACCTCACGCCACACTCATGCTAACGTCCGAACCAGGGGCAACTTCTTCCTGGTCTGCCGGACCAACTAAACCACGCCGCTTTCTCGGCTTCAGACGAGCTTGTCCATTAGAGTTCCAATCGCATCGCGAATTGGATGCGGATTCAAACCTTGAATCTGTCTTGAACAACTAAACGACGAATGCTTGAATGATCGAATGATAATGTTCTGCCTGTGCACACGTATATGAAGGTTCCGAAGTAGAGGGGAGATGCGCCGTAGACATTGCGCAGCAGGAAGGGTAAAGAGGGGAGAGTGGGGGTAAATACAAGGAGAAAGGGATATTGGCATAGTTCATAAATATTCCAGTCTAGGGAGGAGAACGACGCTACAATAATGAGCCGAAAAACACACTTTCGGTTCAATGATAAACTTTAGCTGATAAATTCGAGGCGAAACACGAATGTGATTGGTTGTAAATAAAAAAAATCATTGAAATGTGATTGGTCTTTGACTCCCATTTGGGACATGAGTTAAATAGTCGAAGTAATGAACTGGCTTTGAAGTTATAGGTTCCGAAATCTTTGATTATCTTTTAAACAAATTTAATGGTTTGAAACGTCATTTTGGTTATTTTATGCTTCAATTTGATTTATCATCCATATTTTATTTAACTGATATTACTTTGTCTATATTTATTTTCACATTTTAATTCCTTTCAGATTTTTATAGTTATATTTAATTAAAATTGTATAAAATTTAATTAGCTTCAAATTAAGTTATTATTTTGTTTTGTAGGATATTGTATCCTAATTATATATTAATGACAAAAAAGTTGTATGCACGACATACAAAGCATGTACCGTGTGTTCTGAAAATGAATAATCGTAGTACTACCGTTTAAATGAAATTGCGTTGAGTGTTTTAATATTTTAAAATATCAAACTGATTATTTATCAGTATTGATGCAACATGCAAATGTTCCTGATTATTAATGCGACAGTAAAAAAAGTTTTGGAACATACATTACTTTTAATTTGAAGAAAATGCACAGCTTTAAATAAGTAAAAAGCATATAGAATATTTAAAAAACACTGACGTGTCTCAATGTGTTATAAATAAAAAGACAATTGATATAGGTGTATCTCGTGTCCAAAAATACATGATTGGCGCACCTGAAAAAGACATCGTAAAATAAAGTACTACTACCAAACATTCTCAAATTTATTATTGATTTTTAGACATAAAACGATTATGTTATAATAGTTATATAACTATGACGGTTCGCGTATATGAAGTAAAGTTGAGTGCATAACAGTTATCCTAATAAATGTCAGAAAGGCAACAACACATCATCATAGATTAATTACGTAAGAGGTTAGAATTTTTCAACTTGACATTAATTTAAAATACATTCATCGGCAATATGAATATCGACGCACACGATTTAAGCCTGAGGATATATTCAGAGTAATGTCTTACACGCTAAGGAAGATAGCTTACCAGTAGTCCTTGATGGATAAGGATAGCGAATTATTAGCAAAATAAAATTACTCTTTATTTTACTTTACAAATGACGCAACATACAAACTGTTGATGTATTGTTTGAAATGTTAAATGTATTGTCTCTCTTTTAGGAACCTTATATAAGATATTCTATGGATCTTTTATCAATTTTAATCCATGTATCCCTTAAATCTACGAGAAACCTATCAGACTTTCTGATTCGCCAACCACTAATATCAACATAATAATATGACAAATTTCAATATTTCATTTAGTAAAAATATTTCCACCAAATTTTTTCGTACTCTCTCGGAGGTTACCCGGCATTGAGTTCAATCATTCATCCGGGTAAGGTCTTCATGTACTTGTGTTATCGAAAGCATATATGTGATCCAGATTTTAAATTCTCTCTTGTTTGATCGTGTCCCTTGTAATGCCCGGGAGGCGCGGTTCACATACAATTTCCGACAGAGAGAGAGGAGAGAGAGAGAGAGAGAGAGAGAGAGAGAGAGAGAGAGAGAGAGAGAGAGAGAGAGAGAGAGAGAGAGAGAGAGAGAGAGGGAGAGAGATAGGTTAAACTTAGAAAAATGAATAAAGAAATATTGCACTAAATTAATTAATAAAAAATTACATACAAACTAACAAAATTTATAAGTCCATTGTAAGGCCCGGGAGGCGCGGATCTCATAAAATTCCCGAGAGGAGAGAGAGAGAGAGAGATATGTTAAACTAAGAAAAATGAATAAAGAAATATTGCATTAAATTAATTAATAAAAAATAATTACATGCAAACTAACGAAATTAATAAGTCCCTTGTAAGGCCCGGGAGGCGCGGATCTCATAAAATTCCCGACAGAGAATGAGAGAGAGAGAGAGAGAGGAGAGAGGGAGAGAGAGAGAGAGAGAGAGAGGTTAAGCTAAGGAAAATGAATAAGAAATATTGCACTAAATTAATTAATAAAAAATAATTACATGCAAACTAACCAAAATTAATAATACATATGAATGTTGCTACTGCAGACATGTTTCAATCAGCCTTTAGAATCGAACTTAGTATTAAGTTTTTACTCATAAAATTAACTTATTAATATTCTCTTAACTAGATAACCTAGAAAATTATAACAAATTCGATATCTATGTGGACTAAAATGTCAAAATCACGTTAACATTAATTGAACAAATTGATTAAAAGAAAATTAGAATATGTAATATTACTCTGTATTGGAGAACGTTATTAATAAAATTGTAAAAAAAATACCTGTATCAACAATGCTCTTCTTCCTAGGTGTATGCTCTAGGGTATGTCAACTTAATTTGTAATTTTATTTTATTACATTCCGCTCTACCACATCACATTCTGTTTTATGGAACGGTGCGGGGATTGTTCTTTGATCACTGATATAAGTTAAATTGGAGCGTATATAAAGCAACACCTTAAGCTAAATGAAAATTGGTGTTGATGAACAGAGTATACTTGTCATGTTGAGGTGAATTTGAGTGAACGCGATCCCCAGTAGTTGGAATGCAATTCTCCGCGACTGGGATGAAAACCACACTTGTCAAGGTACATACCTCCTCCAGAACAAAGCCATCTTGTTTTGTTGATATAGCACACGAATTTGCTTTCATTTTCAATCCTCCTGTTTCATATCTTAATATGATGCTATCCTGAATATAAAATGAGTTTAACCCCACTATGTTTTAAATATTAAGTGCAGATATTATTTTTCTTATTCTTCTCACATTAAGCTTGCAGCATGTTGTATCCATCAGTTCATTCTTAGGTTATTTCTTCCTTCCATTGTGTATTTGATCGCCTTTTCTCTTTCTTCTTGGTATATATTTCCTTATTATCTTCACTAGAATTTGGAAAGAATAGGGAATGAAAGATGGACATGGGAACTGCTTGTAGGAAAATCGGAGAGATAGAGTCCAGTAGATAGGTCAATACAGTAACCATGATTTTAAGGAGGAAAATATACAGAGCGTCCCGCATCATAGCCGAGTGATTAAGACAAGATGCCTTGGCACAGAGTTACTTGACTTCGGCTAGTTCGAATCTCCATGGGCAAGAAATTTTCTATGGTATTTTCAGGCAGTGTGGAACCGGTGCCCACCCAGCATCATGAAGAATTTGGGTAGCTACAATAAGTAGCGACTCCAAGTTGAGAAAATCAGCTATAACAGCTGGGGGACCAGACATGCTAATCACATGTCAATCCCACACTAGCACGATGATTGTTTATCTCTGTGATTAGCACATGTGGATGTGAGGCCAGGAGCCTACTGGTAGCCAAGGGCCTTCCAGGTCTGTCGCGCCATGGAGTTTTTCTTTCAGATATACAGGGGACGATTAGAAAGCATTAACTCAGGATAGGGATACATGGAGAACTTATATTATGCAGGGCTATGAACCTATGACCCCCGATATTGCCAGTGAGTTAGGTAGTGATTCAGACATATATTTTTCATGCGGGACGATGTGTTGAATCCGTTTTATTTCCTATTAATCACCCAGCTGTTAATAAGTTATATTCAATGCTTTAAATGTTTTCACTTTTGCGTTACTTTGACGTGATAGTGGGGCTTGCTTATGTTAATGATCCTGAGCAGTAACCGGGCATAGCGTAGCTACCAAAAGTACCACCAAAGCCTGGTAAGTCTCAGAAAAAAAAAATGAGAATGAAAGACCTACCCATCGAAGAATTGAGGCTGGTTACCTATTTCCAATATGTAATATACTCAGATAATCATTCAAAGACGAAAACCGAAGGATAAGTATATTATTCAAGGATAATGTAAGTGTATCAATAAAGTGAAATATTACGTTATAAATAAAGGTACTTGCGGGAAGAAAGTGAATGAAGTAACTAGAAACGTGTTAATTTCTTTGTATCTCATTTCAATAATTAGGTCGGAAAACTATACTCTTGATCTATTAAATAAAATATTATACATAATTTGTTTTATTGTCCCTTTGGATTTAATGAATATATTTATGTTAGAGCTGTGGGACTTGCACTGGTTCGAGTCCTCGTGGGTAAAGACATTTTTCATAGAATTTTGGCCAGTGTGGGAACTGGTGCTCAGCCGGTTTCCTGAAAATTTTAGTATATGCAATAAGAACGGCTTCAGTTTGAGGAATTACCTATAACGGGTGGGGAGCTAGTATACTGACATGTCAACCTATAGTGAAAAAATGATCGTCCATTTCTGAAATTAAGATATGTAGATGTGAGGCCGCAGCACGGCAGCTTAGTCAAGAATCTTCTAGGCCTCTTGCGCCGGGAGTTTGTTATAACAAGGGAAGGTAATAGGAAAATAAAAGAGAGAGGAGAATAATTCATCTAGTGATAAGAATAAACTGTAATACCGATAAATAAAAATAAACATGATATTAGAAAATGTAAGAATAAACATTAAAAGGTGAATAAGAAATAGTGAAGAGATTATAAATTTGAGGATACTGTAAGCTTAACCGATTGCGATTCACTCATGAAAGAAATAAGCGCTATGTAAGAAAGTTAGTGTATCTTTCTTAAAGGAAAAGAAAACAAGTGTGCGTAAAAAAGTGAAAATCTAGTTCCTTCTGTGAAGTCTCTTATTTCCACTTGACGTTGTAAGTTAAAGAGCAGTTTATTTTACGACATTTTTATTTCTCTTTAAGTGATTTCAGATTTTTTTTAGTTTTGTGTAAGAATCTGAATTGTTACTTTAACATATGTGATTATAATATATGTTAGTAAAAATCATATTATTTTTACACTATTTTATTTACCTATTTTTCACACAAACATTAAATGAATAATTATGAAAATTGTGAGGACATATATGCTAAGAAATATAAGATTAAGCTTACATAAAATATTTGGTAGACTTTTTTTTTTTGAGGTGACATCTTCGATAAGCACATCAAAGAACGCACCTTAGCGTCCAGAATAGCAACGAGCAGTATTAAAAACCTGAGTAAATTATCCCTGGAGACAGCAATGACCATCTTCCGCTTAAAAACAGCACGAATCATGACCTATGGAATAGAAGTGATTTGGAAGAACATAAATAAGGCAAACCAAGAGGAAATAGAGAACGTCAAAGCACACTTTTTAAAGGTAGCGCCCAGCGTATCAAAATACACGCCTTCACGCCTAACATACTGACTGACTGACAAAGGAACCATTCTTCATAGAGAGCTCCACCTGGACCTTCTCGTGCCGGCAACAGATGCCTACAAAGAACTGCTGTGAGAGAACTAAACGATAAGAGAGAACAGATATGGCCTGAGTTCTATGCAACGGATGCGATGATCTACAGAGAATGGACAGCAGCTAGATACGACCTCAGACACACCGTGACAAAGAGTCGCGGTCCACGGTTTCCACCACAGGATATGCACAACAGTGAAGCACCTTAATCCCGAAGAAAAATGCAAGTGCAAACTATGTGGTCGCACTGCGACCTATATCACCAGTTACAGTGTAAAAATATAGGAATATCGATAATACCTATTATCATTATTATATGTCCACCGCTGTGGTCTCGAGGTAGCGTGCTGCCTTGTCACACAGCGGGCCCGGGTTCGATCCCAGGTCGGGACAGTTTTTCTGGGTGAGGTTTTTATCAGGGATTTTCCTCACATGTAAGACATATGTCAGGAAAACTTTAAGGCCCAAACGGTCCCCTAAATCATATGGCCATCATGATCATGATCATCCTTATCATTATCATCATCATCATCCTTCACCGGTGTGGAAAGCAACGGGAAGCTACCACACCTACATAATTCCCTAGTAAAGCTGCAAGCATAGCATGAAAAATGCTATAATTGCAGTGAAGGACCTGCCTTCGGGTAGAATTACAATGGTTGGATTATTATTATTATTATTATTATTATAATATTATTATTATTATTATTATTATTATTATTATTATTATTATTATTGTTATTATTGTAGCAGATGAGGTCGTGTTTATGTTTACATACTTCGCTTCGTAAATAATCCACACAGATTTCGAGCAAAAATCTCATAAATCACTTTATTTTCATATACAATTTATCAGTAGTAAATTAATCACAATTTGTGCCAACAGTTAATCTGGATTCAACGTTATCTCTCTCACAATTATTTCACAGTCTCATGTGAGTGCACTCACTACAACTTGTCTTACACTTTACCTCGCTTATCGCCTGCCAATGCACAGCTGACTGGCCTCCGTCCTCGCCAAATATTATATAGATGGTGAGGGACTTTCTAGGTTTAGGTTCGAGACACTTCGAAACACAGAAGCCTTTGGTCAACGATCTTTCCCGAAAGGAAAAGGAGTTGTTCGTAGAGACGTCTGGAATGACAGCCTAGATATTTCCGTGGTATACCCGGATCTTTCGACTCACGAGTAGGCGACTCGCAAATGTGTTTAGACCAATGCGAGACCGCAAATCTCTCCTTACCGGCGAAATTTAAACTTTGTTATTACGACGCGCCATATCCGCGAACACGGATGAGAAATAAATAATTTTACCTTCGAAAAATTGTGCATGAAATTATACATAATACTTTTCTTCATATACACTATTTAATAAAATATGATTTTTGAAGAACTGTTTTACAGAATTGCTGCAAGAGCTTCATCATGATTTTAGTGAGTGAAGTAGCCTGTAAATTTCATAAACTTATCCCAAGGAATTTCCTGGAACTTGTACCAATAGATTCAAAAGTGTGATTCATGTTCAGTATTTAAAATTATTTCATATTGATATTTTAAAAAAAGTATGTTTAAAAATCTGAATGTTTCCTTAATTATTTATAACAAATCGTAATAAAGTCTAGGGGTACGATTATTTTTTATAATGAGTATTTTGACCCCTCTTCACAGCCGCCCTGCACAAAAAAATATTCTCAGTTTAGAATGACTAAAATGTGGAATATATTTCTTGTTATTCTCACCTTTTCAATTATTCTGAACACTTCAATTTATCAGGAGAAACATCGCGCTTTCCCTATTATCTTAATGTGTTGAGGACATTAACTGAAAGTAAAATTACTGTTTAGTTTATCTTGCTAAAGGAATATGCATTTGTTGAAATTTCATGTTGTATTGTTTATTTTTTCGAAGACTTGGCTTAAAACTATTACTATAAATTGGAAGTTAAATCCACCGTTTGGTATTGTAGTGACGTCGTTGCTACTACGTATGGAACGGGACCGGTTCCAATTTCTAGTCGGGGCAAGTATCCTGGGTGACTGGCTTTCGGGTTTTTCCTTACCTGTAAAGACAAATAACAGGAAATTTCAAAGCCTAAATAGTCCCTAAACATCAGTTAACGCCATCACATTTGTTTGTTTACTGTGAATATGTGAGTTAATGGTATGTCTTTTTCTTAAATGTTCATGACTCCGCACTAAAAAAAGTTCCCTGTCTCGGGGAATGGCCTCCATATATTTGTATTGTCAAAAACATATTTGGTTAAGCTAGGGTTAGTCGAGATAAAAATAATAAAATGTGCAATATCGATTTCATTATTGGTAAGATATATGTTTTGTACTTCATGAAGTAATATTATAATGTTTGATGAACATTCTTTACCAGTTTTAATTTTATCAATTAAATGAAGAAGGAATTATTGACATTTATATTCCAACAAAGCATGTTCCTATTCATCCTAATTCGTTAGGGTGAATAGGGACAGTCTTTGGGGTGGATCGGGACAGTTTTCAAATGACTTCCTTTGGTAAAATATTTATTTCTCAGACATTTTAAACACAGTTTGATAACATAATATTTTTATAAACTATTATATAAGAAGACATATTTGTTTATATTACACCTATAAATATTTATTTCTTCACTCTGTTCCAACACGCACTTCATGTTACCATTCGCACCAATTCTTTGTTTTGAAATCTTCAGATAGCCAATTTTTTTTACAACTGGTTATGATAAATGAAGTATATAGGTTAGTTGATAGATGCCAGTATTTTCGCTGGTAGTCTTAGATTTCAGCGGAGAGAAAAATAAATTAAAGTGTCCCTATTCGTCCAGTGTTCAGATTCAACCGGGTTTCCCATATGTGACCCAAATTTTAAAAATTCTCTCCCAGAGAATTGTAAGGCCTGAATAGTATGGAACACCTAAAATAATAAATAAAAAAGGGAGAGTTTAAAATAAGAATAAAATAGAAAGAATATTTGACATAGCAAATATTATTTATATCCATGCGAATGTTATACATAGTAATAATACCTTAGTTAAGTTACTAAATATACGGCGAACTGTCATTATTCTTTAGAATGTCCACGATCAATGAATATAAAATAATAAATCCTGTTAGCATCTCCCGGAGTGGTGGGGAAATTAATTTATGTGTGAAACAAGAATGAACATTTCAGAGAAAAGATGAATGATCTTGAAATAAGTGCAAAAAAGTAGGAACGCCAGAGAATTGATTAAGCGAATTAGGATAGCGAGAAAAGGGTTTCAGGCTAGATCAAACATAATTAGGAATGAAAATGAGGATATTAATGAAGATTCCAGACATGGAAAAATACTTTAATCAGCTATTAAATGTACATGCAGAACAGGAATATTGAGATACTGATTAATAGACAGTAGAAATATTAATCTCCTAACAAGTGCATTAGATATTTAAATAACGGTAGTAAAAAATTAACAACGTATAAAGTATCTAGCCTTGGCGCAGAGCTACGGGACTTGCGCTGGTTCGAGTCTCCATGGGGGAAGAAATTTTCTCATGGTATTTCGGCCAGTATGGGATCGGTGCCCACCCAGCATCGTGAGGCAATTGGGTAGCTACAATAAGTAGCGGCTCCAGGTTGAGGAACCAGCTATAACGGCTGGGGGACTCGACATGCTAACCACATGTCACCCCTACACTGGCTGTTGATCATCTACCTCTGTGATTGACACATTGGATGTGAAGGGCCAGCAGCCGGCTGGTAAAAGGGCAACCGCTGAAAAGTGGAAAGGCCCTCAATCGGCAATCGGAATAAAGTATCTGGTTAAAATGGGATCCCAGCAGGATTGATAAAAAAAGGGAGAGCAAAATTGTTGGACAACTTAAAGTTAGTTGGGAAAAATGTAAAGAGTATTCACTGTGCCCAACGGCATAGTGCGAATGAAAAAATCGATTCATGTGCCAATCTTTAAGAAAGGAGATAAAACTAATTGCAATAATTACAAGAGCATCTCATTACTTTCAACTTGGTACAAAATTCTAACAAATATGTTAGTACCCAGACTTACTACTTATATTGACGACGTAACAAGTGATCATCAATGTGGATTTATAAGAAACAGTTCTACAACAGATCGGATTTTGAGTATAAGACAGGTTTTATAAAATATATGTGAATATAATGACGCTGTGCATCAATTGTATGTAGACTTCAAAAAGGCATGTGAATCAATTAAGAGGAAGAAGTTAGGCCTATACAATATCCTGCTGGAATTCAGAATTCCTAAAAAGCTAGACAGACTTATTCCAATGTGGCGGATTGCTGCAATGCGTGTAGGCAAAACATTTTCAGATATTTTCACAGTGTGTTAAAGCAAGGACGTGCATTATCCCCTCCACTATCCAATTTTAAACTAAAACATACCACCAAATCTTTAAAGAATGAAGAAGGGCTACAACACTGTGATATTAATGATTAGTTAATACACAAGTGATCTTCTTGGTGATATAATATTAAAATATATATGTAGTCAATATGCCCATTTCACCAATTAATGTTTTAAAATGGTCAACAAGTTTCTACAGCCAAGCTGTCATTCTCAAGACCAGATGAGAATGACAGCTTGGCTGTAGAAACTTGTTGACCATTTTAAAACATTAATTGGTGAAATGGGCATATTGACTACATATATATTTTAATGATTAGTTAGTTTGAGGAAAATGTAGTAGTATATTTAGGTAATAGCGAACATGTACTAAGGGCAAACATGTATACTGTATAAAGTAACACAAGACATTGGGACTGGAAGAACACATCAACAAAACTACATAAGGCCATACTTAGAAATATATTATACAGAGTGAATTTTAAATACACCGACAAACTGCTAGGACTGATTCCTGACTGGAAAAGGAGGAAAAAATATCCTATGAATAAGTGTCCATAAATGCATCGTTGCCACGGTAGATGGCACTCGAATGACATTATTCTCTCGGCCCTATTACATAGCCTGCTAGATCACCGGACTTAAACCCCTTGGATTTTTATCTCTGGGTGCATCTAAAAAGCGTTTGTGTATGTTGAACCAATTCTTGATGTGCATACCGCATACCCTTCAACAGCGTGTCCACGTCGCCTGTGACGCTATTCGCAGAGAGACCGGAATCTGCGAAAGAGTGAATCAATACATGACACGACGTGTGAACGCGTGCATTGCACCCCGTGAAGGCCACTTTAAACATCTGTTGTGACGTGGGACGGGATTATGCTATGTACTCTGTGCCGGGACGATTTGTTGTCTTTGCACACACATTGTTCAATTCCGGACACATGCTTATCGGACTTTTCTTCCTTCATTTCCAGTCACGAATCAGCCGCTGAAGTTTGTCGGTGTAATAACCGTTCACCCTGTATAATGCAAAGGACAATTAATAACAAATGAGGACAATTTTGAAGAAGTGACTGAATTCTAATACCTTGGAAAATTAATATTACATACAAGAATGAGGCGCAGAAAGAAATTGAACATAGAATTAATTCTGGAAATGCTTGATATTATGCATTACAGGGACTCTTGTCGTTCTAACAAATCTAAAAACATTGAACTGAAAATATATAAAACTGTTATTCTCCCAGCTGTATTATATGGACCCCCCCAGGAGCTATCACCTTGACGTGGTGGGGGGGCTTAGTACCCGATGAACCAGACGACTCTACTGGGGAAGATTGACTTAGGTTAATCTTGCTGGTAGGTAAGAGGCGAGGGGAACTAAGTATAGCTCACAACGAAGGAATGGCGTCTGTATCGATATTGGGCGGCCACATCTTCGTCAAGTCAAGTCTTCAACGGTCAACAGGGCGACAAGGAATAGCACAGCTAAACTTGTAGGGCTTGAAGAGCGGAAGAAGCAGCCCTCTCTTGGGGGGTGGATACCCAGAGGAGCATGTTTGGAGGCTCAGAGGAAGCAGCCCTTCCACCATCCTTGTCCTGCGAAGCGCTCGTAACGCTTCCAGGAAACATTTATCTTACTGAGAAGCTTCATGGAAATCAGCCGCATTGTCATAAAAGGAACCGACCCAAGCAAGATAAAAGGATACGATTTGGAATAAAGGACATTTTGAAATTAGGAAATGGGAACGTAGGGGGAATAAATACAAAAGAAGAAGAATTAGAAAGAGAATTAAAGAAAGAAGAAATAAATATAGCAACAATAACAGAAACAAAAAAGAAACTAAAAGGAACAAAGGACTTAAAACACTATACTATGTTGTAAAGCGGAGTAGAACAGACACCAAGAGCGCAGTGTGGATTAGCAATTTTAATAGATGAAAAATGGAAGAACAAATTGAATAGCGATGAGTTTATAAATGAAAGAATCCTGATAGCCAGATTTAAAATTGAAAGAGGATATATTATGATAATTGCTGTGTATGCCCCAGAGGAAGGTCAGAAAGAAGAAACAAAAACAATTATAAAACATTACAAACATTAGTTGATAAATATACAAAATATCATCACTTAATAATAAGTGGAGACTTAAATGCCAGAGTAGGCAATGTCCCTATACCTAATGCAATAGGAAATAATGGAGAAATAACAATAAATGATAATGGACAGGATTTGAGACAGTTTTCAGCCTATAATCAATTAAAAATAATGAATACCTATTTCCGGAAAAAAGGACATACATAAATATACAAGAAGTGGATATAACTCAAGATCAATAATTGACTATTTAATCGTAAACAACAAGCTAGGAGCCTTGGTAAATGATGTGAGAGTACATAGAGGCAGCGATATATACTCTGATCACTATCTCGTGATAAGTAAAATAAACATAATAGCTAAATGGCGGAAAAATAACATAAAGAACAAAAGAAACCAAGAAGAAGTATATAAAATATATTTATTACAAGATGAAAGTATTAGACAACATTTTGAAAGCAGAATGAATAAATATATATCAGAGATAGCGACGTCAGAAGATATAAATATTGAATGGGAAAATATATGAAATGTAATACATAAAACAGCAAACGAGATATTAGGAAAGAAAAATAGAATAAGAAATAGGAAGGGCTTGAGAATTTGGAATGCGAATATACAAAATGCAGTGAATGAAAAACAAAAAGCATATCATACATATTTACGACTGAAAACAGAAGAATCTTATGAAGAATATAAAATGAAAAGGAGAATTGCTAAAAGCATTATAAGAAAAGCCCACCAGGAGTCATGGGATAAATTTATAAGCTCAGTAGAACATGATATGTATGGAAGACAAGAAATAGGTCATAAATTAGTGAAACATCTAAATCAGACTGAGAAAGATTCTGCCAGATTGAATATAATCCCAGAACAAGAATGGATCCAACATTATGAAAAACTTTGGAAAAAGGAGGAAATTGAAGGAAAAGAGAACAATGAGGAAGAAATAAAAGTGGAAAATATTGATGTAATAGACATAAATGAATTATAAATGGCTTTGAAAACCACTAAGAATAGGAAAGCAAC
This sequence comes from Diploptera punctata, assembly GCA_030220185.1. Lineage (NCBI taxonomy): Eukaryota > Metazoa > Arthropoda > Insecta > Blattodea > Blaberidae > Diploptera > Diploptera punctata. The sequence goes on from JASPKZ010003757.1 coordinate 26,724, forward strand.
AGGATTAGATAATATAAATATGGAGTTAGTCAAATATAGTGGAATATTGTGTAAACTACGAATACTTCATCTAATTAATATATGTTGGCAGTCCTATGAGATTCCAACCACTTGGAAAACAGCAATTGTGAAGAATATATTCAAAAGAGGAGACCGGAGAAATTGCGAGAATTACAGAGGGATTAGCTTAATGAATACTGGCTACAAGATATATACGAAAATAATAAATAATAGATTGAGAAACATAACAGAAGTAATAATAAGTGAAAATCAAAGTGGATTCAGAAAGGGAAGGTCATGTATAGACAATGTCTTTACACTGAAACAACTCATAGAAAAGAGAAGAGAACATAACTTAGAAACTCACATAGGATTTATAGATTTGGATAAGGCTTTCGATCGAGTAAACAGACAAAAATTATGGGAAATATTACGAATGAAATGATACTCGCTGTGCCTTGTTGAAACAATAAAGAAATTATATGAAGACACAAATATAATTATAGATACCGGATTCAAAAGAACAGATGCAATCAAAACAAATACTGGATTACGACAAGGATGTAGTTTATCACCCACTTTGTTTAATATATATATAGACGATATTTTTAATAAATGGAAAGTTTAGTAAATCCAGGAATAAGAATGGATAATAAAATGTGCATAAATAATCTTTTATTTGCTGACGATGTAATCATAATACAGAAAAATGAAGACGACTTACAGAAATCAATGCATGCATTAAATGAAATATGTAAATTATACGATCTAAAAATTTCTGTAAGGAAAACGAAGACCATGGCTTTTAGAGGAAGAGATCCAGTGAGAACCAAAATTATTTTAGAAAATCAAAGTATAGAACAGGTGTCTAGTTTCAAATATTTGGGCTGTGATGTTGGCTACAATGTGGAAAGAGATATTGACTCCAAAAATAATAAATTTCAGACGGTGTGTGGAACAATACAGAGAACATTCAAAAATAAAATTAGAAAAGAAACCAAGATAAAAAATGTATAATGTTATGGCGGTTCCCACAATATTGTATGGATGTGAAACTTGGGCTCCAGTGAAAAGACAGAAGGATAGAATACAGACGGCAGAGATGCGGTTCCTAAGACAAGTAAAAGGATGTACAAGACTTGATAGAATAAGAAATGAGGATATAAGAGAAGAATTGAAAGTACAGCCTTTGTTGGATAAAGTCACGAATTACAGACAGAAATGGATTGATCACATGGATGGAATGAGCAAGGAGAGATATCCATTGTTAGCCAGAAATTATCAAGCAAGAGGAAGGCGTGATGTTGGAAGACCTAGAAGACGTTGGGCTGATGCAATATGAAGTCGGAACGGGCAATTGCCTAATCCTTGGAGTGATGATGATGATGATGATGTATTATATGGATGCTAAACATGGACTCTTACTTTGAGGGGAGGGGAAAATATTAAGAGTATTTGAGAATAAAATTATTAAGAACATTTTTGGACCAAAGATAGATGAACAGACAGGCAAATGAAGAAGATTGCATAACAGTTACCTACATTTTCTTTATGGAAATTCAATGTGATAAGATCAGTTAAGTCTTGTAAATCGCGATGGACAGGAAATGTGGGACGAATGAGAAGTGAAAGAAAGGCATGAAAACTCCTTGTACGAAATTCGGAGGGGAATGCATACTAGGCAGGCAAAGAATGAGGCGGGAGAATAACATTATACATGATTTCAAGGGACTAGATTATACAGTGGATGACTGGAAAGCATTATGAGGATAAAGATGTATGGATAACGTATTCTCTGGCGGCCATGAATCAACGGGATCGATAGTGACAATGAGTTAAAGAGTTAGTTTGTGACACGAAAATTTGATGTCACTTTATGCATTGCACTTGGAGAGTCGCAATCTTCAAGTTTCATTCAATAAAATTAATTTTTAGGTTTGTGTTTTTTATCATAAGATAACACAAGCTTATCTGATACTTGACGAGCATAAAACATCGTGCTTCGTAAAATAAGTTCAGTAGGTTAAATGGCACGGCAAGGAAATGGGTTATAGCGGGCTTGGGAGTTTGCGGTCGATAAAAAAAGCTAGGAAGCCTGAAGCTGACTTCGGCTTCCCATACATCGGACTTTTCTTTCCCTTCACTTTCGGTGAAGAATGCGAGGTCTCTATGATAACAGAGGAACCATCCTCTGGGGACCAGGCGGCGCTGCAGGCGTCGCTATAAAAATTACAGCCCTCGCACACTCTATATTCATTTATGCATTTTATCGACATCACTGCAGTTATTTGTTACAAGTCTAAGAACATCTCACATTATTTTAATGGGAGTTCTATAAAGCAGTAATGATTTCCGCTAGTATCCCTTTTTCTAGAAGAACCAATTTAACATAAAACAATATGTTATCGCGTGTGCTTATGAAAGTTTGTCCTATTAAATGGACTCACGACTTTCCTATATAGCTAATGTGTTTTATCAGAATGTAATTATCTTCTCTCCAATGTCACTTGATTGACATTTCTGGCATTTTGTGCTGGTATTGTTGGAATTATAACGCGCGTTTCTGAGGTTGGATCGTCTTCAAAACGGAGATACGCTATCGTGATAACGAAGCATGAGAGTGCCCTTAAATGTAACCTAAATTCCAAATAATGGACGATTACAGGAAAAAATTCCCTTTAATGGTCCTCTTTTCTGATCGGGGATCAAACAGTGATTTCATGAGTTATAGACAGACGTTCTGTTCTCGAAACCATGAAGCTGGCAGAATCTATTCATTGTAGAGAATGAATGTTTTGTTGGTCACTAGCTAACACCCGGCGTGTGCTACTACGCCTAATAGATTTAATGTGTTTATGTTTAGTAGAATAAATAAAAAATATAAATTATTGTACATTTATAACTTAATTATCTTTCTTTTTACATACCCCGTGCAGATTACTTGGCGATGCCAGGGAATCCATTTATCCCGGTTTTCTTGGCATCAATGAACTGAAAGACATAAATGGTTACTGTTAGTTATCCGTAAAATATAGGCATATGTTCTTGCGGACTTTTTCATGCAATTTGTTTTAGATACTGAATTATGTGTACAATAATTTGGTACATGTTTAATGGTTTAGGCAGCGTAAACCATTTAAGCGTCCTACAATTGACGTTTTTAGTGCACCGAAGCCATTTACGTTTCAGCTCCAGAACTATACTACGTACGGTAATATGTTCACCATCATCATCTTCCAGGGATTAAGCCTGTTGGCTCGTTCCGGTTTTATGAAAGTTAGAATTGTTTAAATTGTTCAGCCCATCTTCTGTGTGGGCGTCCAACATTTCTCCTTCCGTGCAGTTTATAATTAGCAATAATTTTGGAAATCTTTCTTCTGGCATTCTATCAATATGTTCTTTCCAGCCGTTCCTATATTTAATCATTCGGTCTGTAAGTTTGAAAATATTTAGTTCCTTTCTTATATCTTCATTTCTTTTCTTATCCAGCAGAGTATATCCTGCTATATTTCTTAAAAATCTCATCTCAGCTGCTGCCAATCTTTGTTCTTGTCTTTTAGTGATCGTCCAGCATTCTGATCCGTACATAAATACAGAAACAGCCATTACTTTATATATTTTTTTGTTTGTTTATTTTCTTGTGTTCATAAGGGTTCTTTTAATAGTGCCACACATTAGATTAAATTTATTTATTTTGTTATTAATATCTTCAGTTTTAACATATGATAAATTCAAACCTACATATTTAAAACTGTTCACTTGCTCTAAAATTTTATTATCAATTACTATTTTTGCTTTTAAGATATCATTTCCTTTAAATGCTAAAATTTTAGTTTTATTCTTTGAAATTTTAAAATTGTAATTGGCACTTACTTTTTCCAAATTAAAAATAACTCTGTGTAAATCATCTTCTGAATTGGAACTGGTAATATGTTATATACGTTAAATGTCCCAGAAAAGTCTACAAATGACGGTAAATACCCCATTAAAATCGGACAAGTAGTTTTGGAGACTATACAAGACAGACAAACAAACAAACAACAAATAAATAAACAAACACTCACACTCATTTTTATGTGTAAAGATTTTTTATAAAAAATGTTAACTCTAACTCACGAATTTTGCAAAATAAGTTTATGTGCCAATCAACTAATACCAATTTCTAAGAGAAAATCACTGTTTAAATATTGCTAAAGAATTTGTCATATAATTTTGAAATAAATTCATTAGGTAAATGCTGAGAAAGTTACCTTTATTTAACATTTGAGATAGAGGATAATTCAAAACACGCTTGAACATTATTCACATTCTGTATTTCGTTAGATGGAAATAGATAGAGAGGAAGGTATAACATGTGTTTAATAAATAGGGTCTCTTTGGTGATAAACATGTGTTACATAAAGGCAATAAAACCAAATCACCAATTTAAAAAGTTAAAAGAATCAACGCGTTTCAGTAGCGACGCTACCATTATCAAGACTTAATATTAACTCAATATCCTCTAAAATAATGATTTATGACAATTTTAGGTATAGACATAACTCGACTTTATATCCTAGTATTTTAGGCATTGTAACAACTGAAATAAATATCGACATATGGGCAAATCACTAATCTTCAATATATAATTGTTTTGGTATTAGCCAGTGGGAATGAGAATAGCTTCCAGGTATGATTGCAATTACTTCCCTCTGTATTGCAATATTTTGATGTAGCCTATAGCTTTGAGTAGCCATTGTACTCTATTTCATACACATATATGTTCTGGGGCTATAGTTCAATAGTAACAAAACTTTTGTAAAATTGTATTATTCAGCAAACGTTGAAATAGGAACGGCGATATTGAGAACTGAAACGTTTTACTTTTTTAATGTGATGCGCACTACAACAGCGCCATCCCTCCTCCTAGGCAGATCTCGGTTCAATAGACTTAGGTAAATATTTAATCTCCCTCAGCAGTATAGATACCCTGCTCATATTAACTATGATATCTAGATTTTAAAGTTGGGAGAAAATGTTTTCTAAAAAACATTAATCTTCTTATTCAAGATTTATATTCATTACAGCATCGGTCTCGGTTGTCTAGGGGCTAAGTTCCTTGCTTCTGGTCCCGAGGGTCGCGAGTTCAATCCAGAGCGGAGTAGATGGATTCTTAGGATGGAAAGATCTAAAGGGCTATTTCTCCGGGAAGAACATTAAGCTGTTGAAGAATTTCTAGCTAGTAAAATAACCTCAAGCATAAATTATAGTCTCTAAGCAAATTTAACTGGCCTTTACTATCCAATTAATAGCTTGACAACATGATGTCTACCATTTTAAATACCTGGGTTATGAAACCTCCTATTTTAGAAATGAAGTTATTTTTAACAAACTTAATAAATTTAATATATATTTGGCACAATTAAGAGAATATTTAAAAATACAAGAAAGGAAACAAATCTAAACTTTTATAAAGCGGTGGCAGTCCGCTTTCTAATATATGGTAGTGAATTTTGAGTATTAACTAAAAGAGAAGCGAAGATCATAGATCCATCTGAAATGAGATTTCTGAGAAGTGTAGCTGGCTGCAAACTTCTAGATAACAAACCAAAAGGAGACGAATATTGGTAGGCCGAAAAAGAGATGGATTCAACGTTTTGAATGACTATTTAACTCATGCCCCAAATGGGAGTCAATGACCAATCACGTTTCAATGATTTCTGTTTTACAACCAATCAGAGTCGTGTTTCACGAAATATTTATCAGTGTTATATTTACCATATTAAAGAAAGCTCCTCCTTTTTCATATTTGAACAGGTCTGACCATTATATCACGGGAAACCAGCCTATAAGAAATACGGCTACCAGATTGTATATATAGTGCATAGATGTGCCTGCAGGAGTTAATATAAAAACATTTGTAGCAATTTATTATACCATCAAAAACAGAAACACTGTTTGCACTTTCTTAAATGTATTTTTCCCAGGTAATAATCCAGAAAAATATAATTGTAATATTTACATCATGCGACATCAGAAATGAATTAATATGCAGTTTGATTGTGTTTCATTTTTTTCTCCACTGGAGAGCCATTCTTACAATATTGCGTTCCTTTGGCAATAAATAGTATGATCTGGTTGCAGTGATAAGAAAAGAAGGCAGTAAGAGCATACCTATCGTTTCTCATTTGTTTTCAACATCGCCGTTTACATTAAATATATAAATATTTTAAAATAACTATAATTAATAATGATTTGTGAGTAAACAGCTTAATTTTATTCGTTAAATAGTTCTAACAAATGCCACTCTTGATTTCCAAATTCTCTAGATAATTTGGAAATCACTCGTGGCATTACTTATCAAAATCTATGAGACAGGAACTAGCCATATCGGCTTAATCCGTTATAGTTTGTTGATGACGATGACTACTAGATGTCTATTTGAGAGGATGAACTACACTTGTCACTCGTCGACATCTGCAGGGAAATAAGAGAAACTAAATTATCTTAGTTAAGTAACTCCCGCAAAGCACCCTGCCACAAGTAGGGAGGTATTGGTATTGGCATACAGAACAGCAGTGTTTCTGCATTACAAGAACATTTTTCTCTTCCAAATTATATTCTATCATTTTCCTCCTATTTACACTCCTCCTCATATCATCCATTTTTTTCTGTCGTGATATTATTCTTCTACTGCTGCCTGCAGGTGTCTCTTCATATTATTTCAGGATATTTTTATTTCCATCCTTTTATCGTTCCCAAATATTTTAATGTTTTTCTATTCGTCCTCTTCAATAATATTTTCAGTAATTTCACTAACTCTTTCATCTCTCTCTCTCTCTCTCTCTCTCTCTCCTCTCTCTCTCTCTCTCTCTTTCTCTCTCTCTCTCTCTCTCTCTCTCTGATATCCGTGATTCTAGCATTCACCATTCAGCCATTATTTTAGTGGCGTGTCTAGGATTCTTCACCATGTATCATCGGACTTTGTACCAATGATTTATACATTTAGTGTTCTATTTTAAACTGTTTTTCCCTATACGATTTTAATATAATATAACACTAAATTACAATACATCACTTTAATATTTTGATTTAAAAAAATCACAAACTTGCAACACACATATCTTGAAATAACATAATATTCAAAAATATATTAATTTTATCTGAAGGAAAATGTTCAATTCCTAGAGAGAAGGCAATGTTCACAAGGGCAAAGATTTCTATGTATATAGGCCTAAACTCCATGGCGTGCCTTAAAAGGCCCTGCCTTTGCAACCGACTGCTAACCTCAAATGTGTTTAATGTCAGAGATGGGTGATCATCCAGCCAGTAGAAGGTGTAAAGCATATCTGGTCCCCCAACCGTTATAACTGGGTTTCTTAATCTGGAGCTGCCAATTATTACAGCTACCGAAATTTCTTATGATGCTAAGTGGCAGCGGTCCCATACAGGCAGAAATTCCGTGAGAATATTTCTCCCCCCATGGAACTGGGACCGGCGCAAATCCTGTAGTTCTGCACCTAGTCATGATGTGTTAAATCGCTAAGCTAAGTCGCGGGACCCAATGGATTGTGGACCTAAAGTAAAAACTCTCCCATCCGTGCAGCATGTAAATAGTATTTTATGTAACAGGCTCTGAAACATTGGGTCATCAGTTTCAAACAATGTCACTGATTTTGAATTTTCCTTGCCGAAATATGAATTACATTCCAATAAAAACTTATTTTTTCAACACAACGCATAATCATTATTGTGTTTTATTAAAGTCGGTCACGGGGGTCTAGTAATCATGTTCCTTGTCTCTAGTCCCGAAGGTCGAGGGTTCAAAGCCGGCCGGGACCGTTGGATTTCTAGGATGGAAGAAACAATGGGACAAGTCCACCGGGAAGTTCTCTAAGCAGTGGATCGCGAGGTATAAGATTTTCACATTCGTAAAAGAACCTCAAGCCTAAATAAAAAAGCCTCTGTGCAAAATTTAACAGATCTTCTTCCATTCACCTATACAAAGATAACGATATAAACTAAAACTGGCACCATCGAACCCGGAGGTTCGTGGCCTCGCGGACATAAGCTCTCGATACATCCCTATCCTGCGCTAATGTTTTCCAATCATCCCCTATGTAATCTACTTGTCTCAAATCATATTTAATGTTATTCTCCCACCTCATTCTTGGTCTACCAGCTGGGCGTTTTCCCTCTCGTTTTCCTACAAGAAGATAACGATATTAAAGTTACACTATGGAATGGTTTGGCCATATTGCAGAATGAACGAGACACGTTTACCCAGAATGATATCAACCCTAAGCTGGATGGAAAGAGAAAAAGTTGGGAGGCCTAGGTTACGATGGATGGACGATATACAAGCGGACCCACGGAAGATTGGCATAACAAATTGGAGAAATAAGGCCACTGACCGAAGAGAATGGATGGTTGTTATAAGGAGGGCTAAGGTTAAACTAAAAGGACCGTCACACAAATTATGATGATTCATCCATTGAACTAAAAGCTTAGTTGCCTACTAGATTTCTCATTGAGGCAAAGTGTCAACCACATGTCACTCGTTGACATCTGTAGGTAAATAAGTGTAACTAATTAGATTGGTTAAGAAACTTCAGCTAGGGAGCACCGCGTGTCCCCACGCGGGTCGTATGTGGTACATACGTATATGTTTGTTTTAAAATTACCTGAATTTATTGAATAAATATATTATGAGACATCTCTCAATTTATTGACGCAGAGTACTTCATGTAAAATAGTTTTAACATCTATAAATAATTGAGAATTTCTTGGTGAAAGTTGTGCATAATTTAGTCGTCCAAACAGTAATAATAGATGAAAGGTTTGTAAATGTTGTTTTCAGTTCAAAAGGAGTGACTGTTCCCTTCTACCAATTGAACAAATTATTTAATTTCCATAATTATTTCCTTGTTAATATCAATTCGTAATATTTACACTTAGTAATTTTCAAGTGCAAATAATAGACTGACATTATAATAAAATAGAAAATAGTGCAAAATGAATGCATCTCCATGTGAATAAAGACCTGAGGAAGGTATGTATGTATATATATATATATATTATATATATATATTATAATATTCATTAATTCATAGTGTTCTGCCCAAGAGCAAGTCTTTCATTGCAAACTCAGCATTCTCCACTCTTTCCTTAACTCGGCTTTCTTTTTGTATCTGCATACAAACCATTTATTTTAATATTGTCTATCATCTGATGTCTTTTTCTGCCTCTAACTTTGTTTCCGTTGACCATTCCTTCTGGGGCATCCGTCAGCAGGCAGTTTCTTCTTAGCCAGTTGCCAAACCAATTTGTTTTCTTCTTCTTTATGAGTTCTAGCATTGTTCTTCCTTCACCCACTCTGTCTAGCACATCTTTTTTTTTTTTATTTTGTCTGTCCATTTTATATGTTCCATACTTCTCCATATCCACATCTCAAAAACTTCCAGTTTCTTTCCCGCATTCCGTCGTAATGCCCAAGTCTCTGCACCATGCAATGCTACACTCCACACAAAGCACTTCACTAGCCTCTTCCGTAATTCTTTTGCCAAAGGTCCGCAGAAAATGCTTCTCTTCTTGTTAAACGTCTTATTTTGCCATTGCTGTCCTCTGCTTTACTTCTTGACCGCAGTTCATGTTACTGCTGATAGTACAAACCAAGTATTTATAGCTCCCCACTTGTTAAATGGCCTCATGTTTATCATCCTTGGTTTCCTTCCTATGATCACGGCCTTTGTTTTTTTTTTTTATATTTATCTTCATCCCATAATCCTCGCGCTTGTCATTTAGCTCCATCAGCATTTTCCTCTGTGTCACTGCATATTCTGCTAGCAAAGCCATATCATCAATAAATCTTATGCACTTAATTCTTCTTCCTCCCATGTTTAAGCCTCCCGTATTCCTGGATCAGTTCTTCGTTAGGTCTTCCAGGTAGACGTAGAAAAGAGTAGGTGATAGAGGACATCCTTGCCTTACCCCCTTTCCAGTTTCTCTTCCCTCTGACATTTCTTCTCCTATTTTCACTTTTGTTCGCTGTTTCATATAAAGATTACTTATGAGCCTCCTTTTCTTCCAGTTCACGCCAATTTTCTTCAAGATTTTCAGGAGTTTATTCCAATTCATTCTGTCAAAGGCCTTTTCCAGGTCAACAAATACTGCATAAACATCTTTAACTTTTTATATATTCTTTTATATTTCTTAGTCTATATATCTTTTTCCTATTGTTCGTATCAATCCAATTGCATCTCTTGTGCCCTTTCCCTTCCTGAAGCCAAACTGTTCTTCTTTCAATTCGCTTTCCATTGTAAAACGTAAAAACGTCGATTCAGTATTCTCAGGAGAATCTTTGCAGAGTGTGATATCAAGCTGATAGTCCTGAACTCCTTACATCTATTTGCATTATTTTTCTTCGATATTGGTATTAACACTGTCTCAGTCAATTCTTCGGGCCATTCACCATCTTTATATATCTTGTTGCATAAACGCAGAATTTCCCTCTTTCCTTCACCCAAGCATTTAACCAATTCAATGGGGATTCCATCTACCCCCTGTTGCTTTTCCATTTTTCGTTTCCATAATTGCTAGTTCAACTGCTTCCTTCAAAATTGAAAATTCTTTTTCATCTTCTGATACGTCTTCTTCATTTTCTATATCCACGTTCGCCGGACGATTTCTTGTCTCATATAGCTCTTCTACATTTTTTCCCATGTATTCATAATTCCCTATTTGTCTGTTATTTCTTCAGTATTTTCCCCTCAATCAGCCACATAGCTTTCCTGCTCTTGTTTTCATAGTCCAAGCCTTTACGTCCTGGTCATTAAATCATATTTTCCTTTCCTCTCCAGATTCTCTAGTTCTTCACATTCCTGCTTTATCCATTATTCCCTTGCCTTGTCTTCTCTAACATTTTTTCTGTGACCCAAGTTTTCTTAATATTCTTGCTCTCTTTGTATCGTATGTTTCCTCTTGCAGCTATCTGTATAGAGGTCTTCACATGAATCCTGTGTTTTCCTTGGTAATAGCCATATGAGAATGGCAATGAGTTAGAGACTTTGTCCTGAAAAATTTCGTTGGCACCATATTTCTCCTTTCTTCTTCAAGTTGGAGTTTCTCCAAGGCTCAAACTTCTTTGTTGTCGCCTGTCCTTTCTTTTTATCTTCTTCAGGCCAAATATCTACTTACCCTATTTGTAAGACTATGGTCTGAATGTGATAATCTGCTTGTCCTGGTAGGGTATTCGCATTTTTCAAGCATTGTCGGAATCTTTCCTGTATCAGTATGTAGGTCGATCTGAGTTGAGTAGTTTGTTTTCCATTAGGGGCTGATGTAGTCCAGGTGTATCATTTATCTTTTATTGCTGATTGAAACATTGTATTAGTACAATTATCATTGAATTTTCGTTTACAGAAACTCACCAGTGATTCACCTCTTCTCATTCCTTTTTCGTAATATCATTATCTGCAATGCTGTCCTTCCCTCCTGTTTTCTTCTCCAACTACAAGCATTCCAGTGACCCACTTAGTATAACACGATGCCCCCCTTCTTCGCTCTCTCAACAAAGGTCTTTTGCTATCATTGTTCATAATCTTTTCCTCCACTTCTTCATCTGCTAACCCACCAATGGGGCATGTAAATTTGCACTATCACCAAGTCCAATTTTCTTCCTTGTACACCTCATGTGTATCATCCGCATGTTATGCCACATCAACGCACTGAATATCACTGTTCTTTCACACGTGGTCATATTACTACACTCGACACAATGATTTGTGACTTTGAGAATCCAAGCGGGAATAGTCTTTCTATTTATGGATACTCGTGAATATCTATTAGATAGTTTTGACTACTGATTTCCTTAAATCTCTTGATTGTAAAGGGGGACGTTTATAACCTTAATGATTATAATCTAGATAGTTTAATACCACTGGAATAAAAATTCTAAATTCATCACTCATTAAGTTCATTCACCACTTTGTTTCTACCCTCACTTCCCTGATATTTCCATCCCACCCATTTTGTTTCTTCTCATTCTTCCTTCAGGTTTAAGCAATTAAATTGTTATGGGCACCGTATGACGAATGGTAAGAACAAAGGTTACCTAGAGAAACATTATAATGGTATCCACTTGGAAGAAGCAAAGCACAGGAAGGACCTCGAAAACTCGCGGAGAGGCAAGAAATGAGAAGTGGAATGAGAACAAGAGATACAAGAGGACTGTATGTTATGGAGTGGATGGATAGAGATATGTGGAGAACGAAAAATAAAACTTTAGACACATAAAGTTGTGTAAAACATTAAACTTCTCTATATGGATATAATGGTGTGTGAATCTTTGTGAGTGTAGTATCCCTCGGAAAAAGAAAGTAGGGAAGTACCTGATAATTAAATAAGAATTTGAGCTGAAAGTAAGCTAAACCCGCCATATTGGGAAATGTAATAACTTTTTGAAGAAATCTAAATTATGAATTATGAATTAAACAACCTAGCCAAAATACGGGAATACGCTAGAAACCTAAAATAATTGCTCATATCAATCCTAAACTTACAAAATAACCAAAATAACTCACTTTCTTCATATTTGTTCCACTTTATGTACGTGTTATTTTCAGGTGTTAATCAGTTCACGTGAAGTATATGACTTAAACATGAATAAACATGTTGAATAACATAAAGGTCTAGTTAAAGCGCGGTTATAACCCAAGTTAGCAGAGAAATGTAGCTAGTTAGTAAATTATATTAATAACTTATTTACCGTTCTAAGTGTTTCATAGCCTGCCATCTGCACTATAATAGCACTAAATAATTATATTTATGTTATGAAAGGTCACAGCATTGATTACTATCAGTAATATTAATTATTTTTACTTCGTGATGGAACATACAGCACCAATGAGAGATCTCCATCTGACATGATTGGCAGCAATAAGTAGTTATATTTTTATAATCGGCTTCCTATCATATCAAATTAATTTTTTATATTTATTTGTGAATATAACAGATTAGCCCTCATTCCCTGATTATCCTGATGGATGAGATTGGTACCTTAAGCCTTGGATATCCGCCAACTTGCATAGCTTGTCTGCAAGCCAGCGATTAGGCAATAAGTGGTAGGGTCGCCATTACCTCGTAGTCATGAAAAGGGTTCGCTACGTAAAGGCGAGTATGACACTTGGGGAGTAAGCTTGCGTTTCACCCCCCCCCCCTTGGGTCCTACAACATTAATAATGTAGACTAAAATGGTTAAACGTAAACGATAATAGAAGCAAAAAGAAAATGTATCAGTAAAATTAGAGCTGTAAACGAGATGCGAACATAAGATTACGAGCCGCCACTGGTTGCTCTATTTGCACACGTGAGAACACCGTGTTCTTTTCATCTCGTAAACTGGAAGATTTATTTTTTTAAGTTGTAAAAAAATGAAGTTAGAAAGTTTGCTATATGTTTTGCGCTAATGCTTGTATTGAAAGTGTACGTGTTCCACTAATTTTAGCAAGAGGACTCTATATACCGACCTCCATGAACATCTGGTTTAGATACATTTTGTAACTGAGTTTTACTTGTTTTTAACATGGTCCATAAAGTGATATGTTCATGTGTACAAACAAGATACGAGTCAGTGGCGGCTAGTAACAATATATATTCTACATATATATTTAGCATAAGGTATTTTCTTTAGCACAGATACTTTTTTTTCAGACTTGAAGTTCATTTTACGCTCCGTAAATTTACAATATTACATCTATAGATTTAATTCCATTCCAAAGGAACCTATACTTTGGAATTTTACTCATGAAAATCATTCTATCCCTGAACCATCTGAACTCATGACCTCTTGAAACCAAATGCAAACACGTAACCACTAGTTAACAACGACCTATTTTACTATTTTATATCCAATATTTCCAATTTTTCGCTTTGTATTATTATTTTTATACAACAGTATGCCTTACGTAGTTTCTTAAAAGTACATACATAATTTAATCGACAATTTACAGAGTATTAAAATAGTACATTACGATGCTAGGTTGGGAAGTGGTTTTTACAGAATCGAGGAAAATGCATTTCCGAGATTCTGTAAAACACTTCACAAACGTGCGTCGTACATTATTTTTTGCACCATGGTGGTTTCCAAAATAATAAATAATAGTAAAATAATAACATCTTTGTTGAAAATATTTGCGTTCATTATAAACACAATTGAGTAACGTTACCAGTGTGGGCAATGATTATTAGTTGAAACTAGAGGAGGCCGTGAGACCAATTACTAGTGTTAAAATGGAGGCAAGTACGTATTTATTGTTTTATATTGTTTTCAAATAAAGTTCAATTCATTTAAAATTCAGTGATTTGTTTCGTATAATGCATATATAACACCACCTTTTGGATATTTTTTGTATATACATTGTACGTAGTGTACATAGATGGCAGTGGTTTTACTTCCCGCACGCGTTTTGTAATATGTAATATTACAGAATAGTTATTTATTACAGTATAGTTATTTAGGTTGGCAACCCAAAATGTAGGAAGTTGAACTTTCATTATGGTCGCCATTGCTGTAAGTACTACAAAACGTACTATCGCGCAAAAATATTATTTAGCTCACATCTAATAAATGTAATAAATCCTATAATATTTTATAGATTTTTTTGTTATATTAATATGATTTAATATTAGGGTTTCTCATAACTAATGTTGGTTTTTAAAGTAATGTTGGTTTGTATGGTGGAATTTTGAAGGTGTGATCAACTGTATTTTTTCCCCCAAATGGTCGTACACTCCAATGCGGATATTTATTCATAACAACTGGAATGTGTTTATGAAATTTTGAGGATCGCGGATACAAATGAGACTGGATCCCATACTGCAGGAACAGTTCGTGACAAAATTCAGGAAGTGCGAGGAATCGAACGCCTTAGGACACCCATCATGTAGGCTTGTATCTGCGCATTCATATTCACCATCTGTTTCCATCAATGGCCTATTTTCATGCGTGAAATTTCAATAACAATGGAAAACACTGGAGCCGTGAAAGTGGTCTCAACGAATTCTTTGCATCAAACACCAAGATTGGCATCGTCACGGAATGATAAACGTCTCTGAATGATGACTCAATATCATAGTATGTGGGTGTCTCTACTTTGAATAAAAAGCAAAAATCCAAATAAATTTTCTGTTTAAAAACACATTACTTAGGAGTCATTGTCTTTACTAAGTTATTAATAATTTGCCATTACAGTTACTACTGTTATTAAAATTAGTATTTTGCCCACCGCTGTGGTCTCGGGATAGCGCCCCTATCTCGTATGCAGAGGGCTCGAGTTCGATCCAGGTCGGTACAAGTTCCTGGGTGAGGTTCTTTTCTCGGGTTGTTGCCTCACTTGTAAAATAAATTCTCAGGATATTTAAAGCCCAAACGGTCCCCGAACATCATCTGGCCATCATAATCATCATCACATTCACAACGTTTACTAGGAATGTGTTGTGAATTATGTGATTCGTTTAAATATTATAATTTCTCGGAGGAGGCCCTGACATTGAGCTGAACACACTCATTCGGGTAGGTTCTCCAAGTCCTTGTGTGGTCTAAAAAGCGTGTGTGTGACGCACAGTTTAAAATTCCTCTCTAAGGACTGTCCGACGTGTGGCATTATAAAAAAGTACCTATAAGGTAAGAATTTAATCGAGATAAAGAAATAAATAAAATTTTTTTAAACCATTTGACGTACTGTACAATGCAATAGTCTTCGACAATAAATACATTACTTACTCTTAATAATTATATATAAATTAATTAATGTATATTGTTATTGTGTTATTATTTAATTGTAATATTACTGTGTTTTCTTTATGTAATTGTAATGTTATTGCTTTTTCTTTGTTGTTTATTTTTCTTCACACTAGTAGCAATTATTACTTTATTGTAACGGACTGTCCAACAGCACGTACGGCTACTTACTGCCCGTGCGACCCATATTTGTAAATAATATTGCAAATATCTTACCTTTTGTCTCATAAAGTCCTACTAACTACTACTACTACTACTACTACTACTTACTACTACTACTACTGCGTTTACTGCCTTACTACTACTTACTACTACTTACTTACTTACTACTATACTTACTCACTGGCACTATCGCAACCCGTAGGTTCATGGCCGCGCGGGCATAAGCTCTCCATACATCCCTAATCTGAGCTAATGCTCTCCAATAATCCCTGTATAATCTACTTCCCTCAAATCATAGTTAATGTTATTTCTCCCACCTCATTCTTGGGCTACCAACTTGGCGTTTTCCCTCTGGCTTTCCTACAAGAATCTTCCATGCAAGTCTTTCATTCCCCATACGTGCAACATGTCCTGCCAATCGCTGTCTACGAGACTTAAACTGTTCTTATTATATCTGGCTTCCTATAAAGACCACGTAGTTCATTGTTATGTAGTATTCTCCATTCACCTGTCTCTTCATCTCTCTTTGGTCCAAAAAATTTTCCTAAGTACTTTATTCTCAAATACTTGTAATCTCTTTTCTCCCTTAAAGTAAGAGTCCATGTTTAGCATCCATATAATATAACTTGTAGAATAATAGTTTTATTAAAATTTTCATTTTAAACGTTTTTTGAAAGGAGTTGGGACATCAAGAGTCTCTGCAATGGATAATAGCACGCATTTCCAGAATTGAGCCTATGTTTAATTTCTTTGTGCATCTCATTCCTATTTGTGATTACTGTTCCTAAGTATTTGGATTCAGCCACTTCCTCAAAATTTCCCTCATTTGTCATTAGCTGTCCATTTCCATCATATAATGAATTTCTACGTGTGACCATATATTTAGTTTTATTGATATTTACTTTCCAGTCCTAATTTTTTAGTGTTACTCAATAGCGAAGTACGTGTTGTGCTTAGTATCTCCTCGCTATCAGCCAATAGTACTACATCATCAGCATAAACTAACAGCTTATTAATACCATTGAGTTGTAAGCCTTCCTCATTCTCTAAAGATTTAATGGCATGCTCTAGTACAAAATTAAATAGTAGAGGAGATAGTGCATCAATAAATACATTAAAATTCAATATTATAAACACTACAGTACAACATTATTTACAGATAATTAACTCACTGGCACTACCAAAATTGTAGGTTCTTGGCCGCGCGGACATAAGCTCTCCATACATCCCTATTCTGAACTAATATTTTCAAATTATCTCATGTATAACCTACTTCGCTCAAATATTGGTTATGTTGTTCTCTCATCC
Source organism: Diploptera punctata (assembly GCA_030220185.1). NCBI lineage: Eukaryota > Metazoa > Arthropoda > Insecta > Blattodea > Blaberidae > Diploptera > Diploptera punctata. The sequence goes on from JASPKZ010003757.1 coordinate 43,972, forward strand.
CATTCTTGGTCTACCTACTGGGCGTTTTCCCTATGATATTCCTACAATAAATTTTCATACCCCTATTTAAATTCCCATTCTTGCCACATGTCCTGCCCATCGCAGATTACGAGACTTACTGTTCTAATTATATTTGGTTTCCCATAAAAATCATGTAATGTTATGTAATCTTAATGTTATGTAGCTTAATGTTATGTAATCTTCTCCATTCTCCTGTCTGTTTATCTCTCTTTGGTCCAAAAAATTTCCGAAATTCAAATACTATTAATATTTTCTCCTCCCTTAAATTAAGAGTCCATGTTTCGAATCCATATAATATAACTCGAGAATAACAGTTATATATTTGTTTAATTTAACATTTTTTTTTTGGAAAAGTTGGAAGACAAGAGTTCCCGTCATGCATAATAGCATGCATTTCCAGAAATTATCCTGTTTAATTTCTTTCTGCAACTAATTCTGCTTGTAATTATTGGTCATACGTATTTGAATTCACCCTCTTCTTCAAAATGTACGTTATATGTCATTAACTGTGCATTCCCATTATATAATGGACGTCTATGTGTGACTGTATATTTAGTTTTATTTAAGTTTATTTACAATCCCAATCCCTTAGTGTTACTCAATAGTGTGTGCGTATTGGCTCTTATGTATTACATTTCTTCGCTATCCCTTATTAAAACTTCATCTTCAGCATAAAATAACAGCTTACTAACACCATAGAGTTGTAGCCCTTAATCACAATAAAAATTCGTTTACAGTATAAAATGGAGTGTCAAGCAAAAATGTATATACTTCTTCTTCTTCGTCACGATTTACGCTTATTTACTAGTATGTTCCGGCTCCATATTACTGCTGTTTCCATCTTTTCTTTGGTCTTCCCAAGCTTCTTCTTCCTCGTGGTGAATATTTGTATGCTACTTTTGGTATTCTATTGTCAGTCATCCTTGCCAAGTGTTCTTTCCAGTTTGTTCTGTATTTCACTATTGTTGTGTTTAATTCATCTACTTTTAGTTGTTGGCTTATTTCTGTGTTATGTTTTTTTTGTTTTTTTAAGATCCTGCTATTGTTCTGAGGAATTTCATTTCAGCAGCTTGTATTCTGGCAGATTCTTGTGTTGTCACTGTTCATGTTTCGGATCCATAAGAAACAATCGGAATTGCCATTGTCTTGTATAATTTCATTTTGAGTTTTTCCTGGCTTTATTTTTCAAACTTCTTTTTAGTGTTTCTGTTATATAATTAAACTCATTTAGTTTATTATTTATATCTGTTTCCGCTGTGTATGATATTTCACAACCTAGAAAGTTATATCTTATCACTTGTTCTATTGGTTAATTTTCTAATATTCTAATATTATCTTTGTCCGAACTGGTTGAACGCTCTTGAAAGCCATTGTTTTTTTCATTTTTCTGATGATATTTTCAAATTGTATTTTTTGAATATTTCAATTAGTTTATATAGTATTCATTTTAATTCGCCTTTTGTCTTTGCTATTAAAATCTGGTCATATATAAAGGCTTATATTTTATTATTACATGTCCTAAGTTAATACGTTTGTTTCCATGATCTTATCATGTCAAAATAAATGTTAAAAATAGTGGTTGATAGTGGACAACCTTGTCTAATATTATAATGATATTGTAAAAAGAAAAAATATCTGAACCAGGAATCGAACCGTGGACCTCTAGTTCTCCAGATTCTGGTTCAGACATTAATTTTTCTTTTCAGAACATCATTATAATATTATAATATGATCCATTATTGATACTGGGTTAAAATAACAGTATTGAAAAATGTTAGATAATATCGTTTACGGCTTATAAAAGTGGTGGTGTAAAATTCTCAATTATAGATACTTCTAAACGAAGCCGGCCGTTGGCAATCGTGGTGTCACCTACCTGACAGCGGACGAAACGAGAATTATAGATTTGTATATGTGGAAAGAATTGTTAACGTTTGTGCCAGGTCTAGAATGGTGTAGTGGGCTGCACACTAGTCTGGAGAAGTAGAGGTCCACGGTTCGATTCTTGGTTCAGACATTAATTTTTCATTTCAGAATATAATTATAATATTATAATATGATCCATTATTGGAACTGTGTTAAAATAACAGTAATGGAAAATGTTAAATAACCTTGTCTAATTCCTCCTGTTATATTTATTGGTTATATACTACAGTTTTAAATCAATAAAACTTTTCTGTGTGGGCTTCAAAGGGTAGCTTATTACTAATAAGTTATTTGAAATAATGCCATTGCTTTATACAATAGTTTTGTTTCCATTAGCCTGACATGAGCCTTGTAAAGTAAATATATTTTCCTGTACTGTCATTGCACAATTTACTCGTAATGGAAAGTACATCCCTATTGATATATAGTAGCCTACAGTATGTGTAATTGTAACTATGATCTAATCTCATAATATGCTTACTTAGATTGCTGGATGTTTGGGAGCTAAGTGACAGAGTACATTTTTACAATCAATACTCCCCCTACCTCCTGACAACCGCATGGCGTCCGATATTATTGCGCAATATGAGGATTGCGGTCATAGCTGAAAAAGTTATGCAATACATAGTCATTGTATTGGATTCAACAAAACGACAACGTTAAAAATGCTTGGTTTAATAAATAGAATTCTCTATTACCAAGCTTGAATTTTCCATACATTTTACGAACGTTTTAATGAAAATAATGCTTTATTGTAATTAAGGTTAGGATTCTATAAAACTCTCATTGGGTTTCTATTTTGAAACATTGATTACATCGTCATCAAATCATTAACGTCTTGTCTACATTGACTCCTCAAAATTCTATCCCTTCTTTCATATTCCTTAAGTTTTCTGTCCGATCTGGTGGACTAATGGACACATTCTCGTTTGTGGTATCGAGTTTCTCGGGTTCAAACCCGGCCGGTGTCATTGTACTTTTAAGAGCATGACTTTCTTTGATTCTTCAAAAGAAAAGTAAAAACTACATACATTTTTTGGGACAATTAAAAGAACAAGAAGACTGAAATAAAAGGTCCCTGAAAAAATGCCTTTACGCGCCCTCATTTGAATTGCGACCCTGAAAGACTTAACTGTTAAAAATCGTGTTAAATAGAGTTAGTAACGTAATATTTTTCTATAATTTCTTCCACTTTCGTCGTTATAATGTGTTACGGAATAACACCCAGGTTATATTGATGGAGATCAATCAACTTTCCTTGTAACTTCGGGTTGTACGTTGCTCTATTATCACAAGACTGCGGAGAAATAGTACCAATATGTGAAGTTACTAACAAACGAACCTAGTTTATGAAGTTCAAGCAACAGTCTCAGGGTATATCAAAATAGAGGCCTACACTCCAATTCAACCCAGGAAGTTACTACAAACCTTACGCGCTACGCCAATTTTCCCCTACTTACAGGGGGTAGATGTTGCCAAACTCATACGGTATTTGTTTGTTTAGGGAGGGGAAGAGCGGGATGGTTAGCAGTAATTTTTCCAAATCTGGTACTATACATATAAAAAGCATAGTTTTTCTTTTACACATGCAAACTAGTTTTACAGTAAATATGAGAGTCCACACTTTCACACAGGATAGTACAGGTCCGCACGAGCTCAGTGACAAGTGGTAACTGCTTTTTTCTTTAAGAGAGGTTGGCTTGGACGGCTACGACTTACAACTCTGTGCCTGTTGTGTTTCATACTTCAGTTTTATTTAAGGATTTCTCTCAAGGCAATACTGCTAAAATGGCAACCCAGTTCCCTGTTCCAACACACAGTAACTCCCTGGGGATTGAACTGACTGTAGTAATGCCAGTTTTTCTGTGTATGTGGTATAGTCTCTTTACACTCTAACTAGTAGATCTACATACTACAAACTTACATATTCACAACTTATTAATTCACCTATTGTTCAGCACTGAAATCAGTAGTTATATTCGTTATGTTAAATGTAGATACCATTTTCGTGACATAATTTCTGTACCCCTCTGTTCTATTCTACCATTAAATCGCACAATACTTGTAACACTATCATTTCCGTACTATTTTCCAGCATTCTGGTTGTCATCCATTTCACTCTAACCATTTCAATCCTAACTCCTTCACTCTCGCTACATTACCTTAAATTAATGCAGAGATAGAGCATCTGGAAGCGTATTTTTCAAATTTTATTTTGATGACAAATATATCTCTGATGACATATCACAGGTATCATAATAAAAAAAAACACTCTACATTATTAACACGCGCATGTGGGGGGAATGTTTTTTTCAAGAATCGCCGGCAGTCAAATAATGGCATATATCCTGTGGCTGTAGTGGGAAAAAGCAGATTCAAATGTTCACCCAGAATGTTCATCTCATTTCATTTCGTCTCCTAAAAGTTTCAATTATCGCTCATGTATTAATTATTATTATTTCTCATTTATATTATTTTGTAAATTTCAAACGCCAGTCTTCATAACCATGCAACATTGTAAATTTTGAAATAGTTTTCTATAATTTAATACTTTATTGTATATTTATACACTGCTCAAAACATTCAGAGGAACACTTATAATAAATTGAATAAGTAATTGTTTTTTAAAGCTGTGATGCTGAAAGTTGGACAATATGTAAATTGAATTATTAATTTTATCATTGGATACAAATTTTAAAGATCCATGGCCTAAATATAGAGAAATTACCTCAAATAACAAATATAGAGAATTGTTTTATTTTGGAAGGCACTGGCCACTTCTAATTGGTAAGCTTCCTGATGTTGCTATAGTGACGAATGTTGATTATTGCCTTGTTTATTGAAGTCTCTGATAAAATGAGGCATTTAAATGAGTTTGAAGCGTATCATGCTCTACATCTTTTACGACAAGTTCAATCTCTGCGACAAGTGGCTAGAGAGCTTGGGGGTTTCTCCTTCCGTGGTGTCCAGGTTATGGAATAGGCACAGAGAGACAGGTCAGTATTGTAGAAGACGTGGCCAGGGCCGTAAATTTAAAACAAGCCCCCAGGATGACAGATACGTTGTTCTTTCTGCTCTTCGACAGCGTACAAAAACTGCAAAACACCTGCAGAATGACCTTCATATGGCTTCCGGAATCCGGGTTTCAGACCAAACCATAAGGAACAGATTAAGGAAAGAGAATATTCGTCCAAAAAGGCCCATTAAAAACCACGCTTAACAAATGGGCATAAGGCAGCAAGACGTACGTATGCTGAAAACCATGGTGATTGGAACCTGAACCAGTGGGAGTCTGTGCTCTTCTCGGACTAATCCAGGTATCGTCTTACACGTTGTGATGGTCGATTGAGGGTGTGGGGAGGGCCAGGAGAATGATTTTCTGCAGAGGCTGTACAGGAAATTGATAGATTCGGAGGAGGTTCCAAAATGGTGTGGGCCGGAATTATGTACAACAATCGTACGGACCTTGTACTTGTTCCCCAGCGACTGAATGCTGTCCGGTATATCGAGCACGTTCTGGAAGAGCATGTAGTACCTGCTGCCATTGGAGTAGGCCCTGGATTTCTGTTTATGCAGGATAATGCCAGGGCACATTCTGCGGCTGTCACCAGGGATTTCCTGAGGAGGAATGAAATTGAGGTAATGGAGTGGCCAGCGGTCAGCCCAGACCTCAACCCTATTGAACACTTGTGGGATCTTCTAGACAGGAAGGTCAGGAACCGACATCAAGCTCCACAAACTCTGCAGCAACTTGGAGTTGCTCTGAAGGAGGAATGGGAGAATATCCCGCAAGAGGAAATCCAGAATCTTATTGGGAGCATGCCACGAAGGTGCCAAACTGTCATCGAATGTCGTGGAGGCCATACACGATACTAACTCTATATAACGAGTGTTTAACTTTGAAAAATAAGCACAAGATTCAATTGCTTACATAGCAGAATAATTTGAAAAGTTAATTGTCAGCGTTATTCATTTGTTTTCACTGACATGAGCAATAAATAAATAAATAAATAACCACAAATAATGTACTTTATTAATTTCATGTTTGTACCTTTACCCAATGAAAAAATATTTGCATATTTCATAGTGTTCCTCTAACTGTTTTGAGCAGTGTATTATACGGTATTAATAATTTTACTGACGTTTAGTATTAAAACTTAGTATAAATTCATTCTTCTTCAATTATTTTTTATTCATGTTTATGTGTATATAGGTCTAATATTGCATCTCCTTAAAAATAGTTATTTTTCCTAGTCAACTTTATTAGATTTATTTTTCTTTCAATCTTATCTATTTATCATAAGTAATGCCACGAGTGATTTCCAATTTATCTAGGGAATTTGGAAATCAAGAGTGGCATTTGTTAGGACTATTTAACGAATAAAATTACGTTCTTTACTGAAAAATAATTATTTGAATATAGTTACCGGTGTTTTAAAATATTTATATAGTTAATGTAAACGGCGATGTTTGAAAACAAATTAAAAATGTGAGGTTATGTATATTCACTGCAACTCGATCATATTATTTATTGCCACATAGGATCGCAATATTGTAAGAATGAACTCTAGTGGAGAAATAGTGAAACACATCAAACTATTATAATCAACATTACAGGTTAATCATTTATATTTTAAATAAACAACTCAGTAAAATCACTGAATATATTCATTATTTGCTATATTCAATGTATTTGTTGGAGAAAAGTAATGGTCTAACTTGTTCAGAATATTAAAAAAGTAGGAGCTGTCCTTTTATCACAAAAGCAGGAGATGATAAAGCAGAAATCGATAAAGAGTGAGGTGAAACACGACTGTCATTGGTGTAAAACAGAACTCATTGAAACGTGATTGATCATCGACTACCATTTGCGACGTGAGTTAAATAGTCCTTAGAATTGAGATTGTAACTCTCAAATTTTGATAACTACATTATTTTTTATTATAAACTAGCTAATACCCGGCGTGGCTGCTCTACACCTAAATAAATTAAAATTAATGTACTTTGATGTTTAGTTGAATAAGTAAAAGGAAAAATAATTATAAATTTATATTTTTAGATACCCTGTGCTGATTATCCGGCGTTGTCCGGGAATCTACTTGTCCCGATCTTCTTGACATAAAAGAGCTGAAATACGAAAATTAATGTGTTTATTGTTTAGTTAAATAAGTGAGAGGAAAAATGTATATCAAAATTATTTTTAGATACACCGTGCTGTTTCCCCGGGAATCTACTCATCCTGATTTTCTTAGCATAAATGAGCTGAAAGACAGGAATTAATGTACTTCTTAATGGTTAGTTGAATAAGTACAATGAAAAATAATTATAAATGTATATTGTAATTATTTTAAGATTCCCCATTCTGATTACCCGGTGTTGCCCGGGAATCTACTTATCTCGATCTTCTTGGCATAAATGGGCCAAAAGACAAAATTCGTTATTGTGAGTTATTCCGTAACACAATGCCCGCCATGTGCTGCTTGCACGGGAATCTATGAACTTGTCTCGATCTTCTTGGCATCAATGAAAGACAAAAATCGTTATTGTGAGTTATCCATAAGAGATAAACATATGCTATCGCAGAATTTGTTGTAGAGATTTTTGAGATATTTAATTCTGTGTATTTGTTATGGTTTAGGCAGCATAAGTCATTTAAGGTTCCAAAGAGCTATTTTTTCACGTTTTCCACTACAAAGGGCGATTTTGGAGGGTGTATGAGTTGAGTATCACAACTCTGTTATAGCCAATGTTCAATCCGGGAATCTCCTGAACATTTTGCAAAAATCCCCATCACAATCGGATGAACGGTTATGGCCGCGCATAAAGTACGAACAAACAAAAAAACATTCATTTATATATACTCCTATTAGATATATTTTCTATGTATTAATTAACTTTTATGTAATTGTCAACATTATAATGTAATAATAATACCTACTTACATACTTACTCACTGGCACTATCGAACCCGTATGTTCATGGCCGCGTGGACATAAGCTCTCCATACATCCCTATCCTGAGCTAATGCTTTCCAATCATTCCCTGTATAATCTACATCCTTCAAATCATAATTAATATTATTCTCCCACCTTATTCTTGGCCTACGAACTGGGCGTTTTCCTTCTGGCTTTCCTAAAAGAAGCTTCCATGCAGATATTTCATTCCCCATACGTGCAACAAGTCCTGCCCATCGTAGTCTACAAGACTTGACTGTTCTTATTATATCTGGCTTCCTATAAAGACCATGTAGTTCATTGTTATGTAGTCTTCTCCATTCACCTGTCTGTTCATCTCTCTTTGGTCCAAAAATTTTCCTAAGCACTTTATTCTCAAATACTTGTAATTTCCTTTCCTCCCTTAAAGTAAGAGTCCATGTTTCGCACCCATATAATAAAACTGGTAGAATAATAGTTTTATATATTTTCCGTTTAACGTTTTTTTGAAAGGAGTTGGGACATCAAGAGTCTCTGCTATGCATAATAACACTCATTTCCAGAATTGAGCCTATGTTTAATTTCATTCCTATTTGTGATTATTGTTCCTAGGTATTTGTATTCAGCCACTTCCTCAAAATTTCTCTCATTTGTCATTAGCTGTCCATTTCCATTATATACTGAATTTCTACGTGTGACCATATATGTAGTTTTATTGATGTTTACATCCAGTCCTAAGTTCTTAGTGTTACTCAATAGCGTGTGCGTGTTGTCCTTTAGTATCTCCTCGCTATCGGCCAATAATACTACATCATCAGCATAAACTAACAGCTTATTAATACCATTGAGTTGTAAGCCTTCTTCATTCTCTAAAGATTTAATGGCATGCTCTAGTACAAAATTAAATAGTAGAGAAGATAGTGCATCTCCTTGCTTCAACCCATTCTGGATTTCAAAAGTGTCCAAAAACTGTTTGCCTACACGCACCCTACTCTTTGTGCCATTTAGACACATTCGTATAAGTCTAACTAACTTTTTAGGAATTCCGAACTCCAGCAGGACACTATATAACTTCTCCCTCTTAATTGAATCATATTGCTTTTTTGAAGTCTACATATAGTTGATGTACAGTACCATTCTTTTCACATTTATTTTCTAAAATCTGTCTTATACTAAAAATCTGATCTGTTGTAGACCTGTTTCTTCTAAATGCACATTGATGATCTCTTAGAATGTCATCAATATAGGGAATAAGTCTGCTTACTAATATATTTGTAAGAAGTTGAAAATAATGAGATGTCCCTGTAGTTGTTACAGTCAGTTCTGTCTCCTTTCTTAAAAATTGGTACAATAATTGATTCCTTCCATTCATCTGGAAGGGCTTCTTTTTTCTAAATCATACGAAGCAACCAAAGTATCTTGTCCATCAATTTTTCTCCCCCTGATTTCATCAGTTCTGCTGGGATCTCATCTGAACGTCATGCTTTATACTCCGTACATCTTCAATTTTTCAATCGCCATTCCAACCTTTAATGCATTTGGTTCTGCGACCAGCATTTCTGCTGTCTGCAAGTTATCCTCCCCAATGTCCCCTTCTGTATGTACATTTAATAGCTGATTAAAGTAACTTTTCCATCTATTTAATATACTCCTGGAATCTGCAATCATATCCCCATTTTCATTCCAAATTATGTTTGTTCTAGCCTGAAGCCTTATCTTCTCTATACTAATTCCCTGATATAATTCTCTAATGTTCCTATTTTTTGCGTTCATTTCAAGACCTTTAATCTTCTCTCTCAAATATTCCCTCTTTTTACTCTTTAGTAGTCTGGTAGTTTCCCGTCTAATACTACCCAATTACACTAAATTTACCTCATTTGGCTCGTGTAACCAATTCATTTTTGCTAGCTTTCTTTTCTTTACAACGACGGCACATTCCTCATCAAAACCATTTCTTTTTTTGCCTCTTTTTTAAACAAACAACAACGCTTTCGTGATGCTGACAATTTAATAGTATCTCTTATAGCCTCCCATTCTTTATTTGTATCAGTTTCTTCTTCGTTTGCCATATTGCCATCTGAAGATTCCAGTACTTCAAATCTATTAGCAATTTTGATTTGGTTTTCTTGCCGAATTTCATCGTTTTTCAAGGTTTTTAATTCAAATTTTACAGAATCATCTTTAGCGTTTGTTCCTCTCATAAGCGATAGCCGTTGTCTGATTTTCATTCTGACCAGATGATGATCCGAATTGCAGTCTGTCCTTCTAACCGATATAACATTGATGATGCTACTGTGCCAGCGTTTATTTCACTAATACATGATCTATCTGTTTCCGAGTTTTCTCCATCTGGGGACGTCGAGGTGTATTTATGAATATCCTTATGCTGAAATGTTGTGCTCTTAACAATGAGATTCTTCGATGTGGAAAATGTGACTAATCTAACCCCGTTGTCGTTACTATCTTCATGAAGACTGAATTTGCCTATTGGTGGTTTGAATATATCTTCCCGCCCCACTTTTGCATTAATATCTCCTAAGACAATTATCATATGATATCGTGAAAGGCATATCAAATAAGCCTTCTAATTCTTCATAGAACTCATCCTTGATCTTGTCATCTTTATCTTCTGTGGGGGCATGTACATTTGCATTTATAAAATCATGTCGTTTATCCTTTAGAATTAAGTATGATATCCTATCACTAACAAACTTAATATCTCGGATAGCGGATAGGAATCCTCCTTCTGACTAAAAAACCCGTTCCAAATGCAGGTCTTTCTGCACCCCCGTATTATAATGTAAAGCTTTCTGATTCCTGACTACCTTATCCTGACCACCTAACCTCCTGTAAAGCGACTACATGCAAGTGCGATTTATCTAATTCCCCGCGTCAATATCTCTAGTGTCCCGCTATTGTATAAAGTCCTAACATTCCATGTTCCTAGGAACATAACATGTCCCTGTGTTTGAGCCTTTGGCATGGTTTCCTTGAAGTAGTCCCTCCCGTAGAACCGAATGGCGGACTATTTGACCTCCGGAAAATTTTAACCCCAGTTGAACCCATGTCCGCATTTCTTGACGGTTGTATTTTACGTCTCTCTTTCGACCAAGGTACTTTTTTGGTCTGGCTTATCACCTTCGACCAGTCCGGCATGGGTAACCCTATCGGCAGCAATAATGTAATAATAAGAGTATTTTTTTTATTATTCCGGCTTTTACAGTGAATATACATTTTTCCAGTACCCATGTTCACAGTTAACTACACATTTGTTTCAACACATTTTTCCATTCCTGTCTGTTCATCCATATATCTTCTTCTATTTCCCATTCCTTCTTAGCTTCATTGATTCCCTGAATCCACGTAATAGTTGGTCTACCCTTCTTTTTCCTTCCCTGTGGTTCCCAATCCATGATTATCTTGGGTAGTCTTTCTTCTTCCAATCTTCTAATGTGTTTGTATCAATTTAATTTTATCTTCTTTATAAAATCTAATATTGAATATTGTACCTGCATTTTTTCTTTTATATATGAATTTCTGATTTTATCCTTCCTGGACATTCTTGCAGCACGTCTCCAGTAGTCCATTACAGTGGCGAGCAATTTTTTTTTTATTTGTGCATTTAAAGCCCACACATCAGCTCCATAGGTAATAATGCTTCTGGTTATTGTATTAAAAATATATTTTTTTTTATTTCTTTGAAGATATGTTTGTCCCATACTATTCCATTTAGGGCAGATATAGCATACTTTCCTATATTGATCCTGTTTCTTATCTCTGTTTCTTGTTTTCCATCTTTAGTAATTTTAATTCCCAAATATTTATATTCTTCAGTGTGTTTAATGTCCCTAAATCTTCTTCTAGTATTAAATCTTGAGGAATATCCCCTATTGTCATATATCTAGATTTATCGGTATTGAACTTTAAACCCAATAAACTATATTCTTGTATTAATTTTCTAGTGAGGTATTCTATAGCTTCAAATTCTTGAGCCAATATCAATTGGTCATCTGCAAACTGGAGTGTATATATTTTGAATTATCATCTAGTAGTATTCCCATCGGTTTACATTTCTTTTCCCATTCTTCAATAGCTTTTTCAGTATCTATCTTATATAATGTTGGAGATATACAGCATCCCTGTCGTAATCCTTTATTTGTTTGAAAACCTTTAGACAAGTACTTTCCCATTTTTACTTGTACATATGATTCTGAATATAGTTTTTGAATTGCTTCAATCAGTGTTGGATTTATTTTTTTTTAGTTTTAAGACTTTCCATAATTTTGATGTAGGAATGTTATCGTGGGCTTTTTCTATATCTATAAATACTAGATGTAGCGGTTGTGCCCTGTTTGTTTTCTTTTCTATAATCTATCGTAAGCTGAAAATGTGTTCTGTTGTTGATCTGCCCACTCTAAATCCTGCCTGTTCCTCTGGTTCTTACTTACTTACTTACTTACTCACTGGCACTATCGAACCCGTAGGTTCATGGCCGCACGGACATAAGCTCTCCATACATCCCTATCCTGAGCTAATGCTTTCCGATCATTCCCTGTATAATCTACTTCCCTAAAATCATAGTTAATGTTGTTCTCCCACCTCATTCTTGGTCTACCAACTGGGCGTTTTCCTTCTGGCTTTCCTACAAGAAGCTTCCATGCACGTCTTTCATTCCCCATACGCGCAACATGTCCTGCCCATCGCAGTCTACGGAACTTAACTGTTCTTATTATTCTGGCTTCCTATAAAGACCATGCAGTTCATTGTTATGTAGTCTTCTCCATTCACCAGTCTGTTCATCTCTCTCTGGTCCAAAAATTTTCCTAAGAACTTTATTCTCAAATACTCGTAATCTCCTTTCCTCCCTTAAAGTAAGAGTCCATGTTTCGCCACCCATATAATATAACTGGTAGAATAATAGTTTTATATATTTTCAGCTAACAATTTTTTGAAAGGAGTTGGGACATCAAAAGTCTCTGCAATGCATAATAGCATGCATTTCCAGAATTGAGCCTATGTTTAATTTCTTTGTGCATCTCATTCCTATTTGTGATTATTGTTCCTAGGTATTTGAATTCAGCCAATTCCTCAAAATTTCCCTCATTTGTCATTAGCTGTCCATTTCCATTATATAATGTATTTCTACGTGTGACCATATATTTAGTTTTACTGATATTTACTTCCAGTCCTAATTTCTTAGTGTTACTCAATAGTGTGTGCGTGTTGGCCTTTAGTATCTCCTCGCTATCGCCAGTAGTACTACATCATCAGCATAAACTAACAGCTTATTAATACCATTCAGTTGTAGGCCTTCCTCATTCTCTAAAGATTTAATGGCATGCTCTAGTACAAAATTAAATAGTAGAGAGATAGTGCATCTCCTTGCTTCAACCCATTCTGGATTTCAAAAGTGTCTGAAAACTGTTTGCCTACACGCACCCTACTCGTTGAGCCATTTAGACACATTCGTATAAGTCTAACTAACTTTTTAGGAATTCCGAACTCCAGCAGGATACTATATAACTTCTCCCTCTTAATTGAATCATATGCTTTTTTGAAGTCTACATATAGTTGATGTACAGTACCATTATATTCCCATTTCTTTTCTAAAATCTGTCATATACTAAAAATCTTATCTGTTGTAGACCTGTTTCTTCTAAATGCACATTGATGATCTCCTAGAATGTCATCAATATAGGGAGTAAGTCTGCTTACTAATATATTTGTTAGAATTTTGTACGAAGTTGAAAGTAATGAGATGCCCCTATAGTTGTTGCAATCAGTTTTATCTCCTTTCTTATAAATTGGTACGATAATTGATTCCTTCCATTCATCTGGAAGAGCTTCTTTTTCCCAAATCATAGTAAGCAACCAGCGTATCTTGTCCATCAATTTTTCTCCCCCTGATTTTATCAGTTCTGTTGGGATCTCATCTGAACCTGATGCTTTATACATCTTCAATTTTTCAATCGCCATTTCAACCTCTAATGCACTTGGCTCTGCGACTAGCATTTCTGCTGTCTGTAACTTATCCTCCTCAATGTCCTGTTCTGTATGTACATTTAATAGCTGATTAAAATAACTTTTCCATCTATTTAATATACTCTTGGAATCTGCAATCATATCCCCATTTTCATTCCGAATTATGTTTGTTCTAGCCTGAAACCCTTTCATCTCTATACTAATTCCCTGATATAATTCTCTAATGTTCCTATTTTTTGCATTCATTTCAAGATCATTAATCTTCTCTCTCAAATATTCCCTCTTCTTACTCTTTAGTAACTTGGTGGTTTCCCGTCTAACACTACCCAATTGCTCTAAATTTACCTCATTTGGCTCGTGTAACCATTTCATTTTTGCTAGCTTTCTTTCTTTACGATGTCGGCACATTCCTCATCAAACCATTTCTTGTTTTGCCTCTTTTTTAAACAACCAATGCTTTCTGATGCTGACAATTTAATAGTATCTCTTATAGCCTCCCATTCTTTATTTATATCAGTTCTTCTTCGTTTGCCACATTGTCATCTGAAGATTCCAGTACTTCAAATCTATTAGCATTTTGATTTGGTATTCTTGCCGCATTTCATCATTTTTCAAGTTTTTTAATTCATATTTTACAGAATCATCTTTAGCGTTTGTTCCTCTCATAAGCGATAGCCGTTGTCTGATTTTCACTCTGACCAGATGATGATCCGAATTGCAGTCTGTCCCTCTAACTGATTTAACATCGATGATGCTACTGTGCCAGCGTTTATCCACTAATACATGATCTATCCTGTTCCGAGTTTCTCCATCTGGGGACATCCAGGTGTATTTATGAATATCCTTATGCTGAAATGTTGTGCTCTCAACAATGAGATTCTTCGATGTGGAAAATGTGACTAATCTAACCCCGTTGTCGTTACTATCTTCATGAAGACTGAATTTGCCTATTGTTGGTTTGAATATATCTTTACGCCCCACTTTTGCATTAAAATCTCCTAAGACAATTTTCATATGATATCGTGAAAGGCTATCAAATAAGCATTCTAATTCGTCATAGAACTCATCCTTGATCTTGTCATCTTTATCTTCTGTAGGGGCATGTACATTTACAATTATAAAATCATGTCGTTTACCCTTTAGAATTATGTATGATATCCTATCACTAACAAACTTAATATCTCGGATAGCGGATAGGATCCTCCTTCTGACTAAAAAACCCGTTCAAATGCAGGTCTTTCTGCACCCCCATAGTATAATGCAAAGCTTCCTGATTCCTGACTACCTTCTCCTGGCCACCTAACTTCCTGTAAAGCGACTATATCTAAGGGCGATTTATCCAATTCCCGCGTTAATATCTCTAGTGCCCCGCTATTGTATAAAGTCCTAACATTCCATGTTCCTAGGAACATGTCCCTGTGTTTGAGCCTTTGGCATGGGTTCCCTGAAGTAGTCCCCGCCCGGAGAACCGAATGGGGGACTATTTGACCTCCGGAAAATTTTACCCTAGTAGAACCCATGTCCGCATTTCTTGACGGTTGTATTTTTACGGTGTAAGATCGTCACTCTTTCGACCAAGGTACTTATTTCGTCTGGCTTATCACCTTCGACCAGTCCGGCATGGGTAACCCTATCGGCAGCAATGCTACCGCCGGCATAGCTCTCAGGATCATTTAAGCACACAAGCCACTCCACCACGACAAGGTAAAGATACCATGGAGGGCCTCTGGTTCTAACTCTTTGTATTCAATTTCTAGGAAATACTGGATTATCTTTTCATATATTCTACTTAGTGTACTATTGACTGTAATTCCCCTATAGTTTTAGCATTCATCTTTTCTTTCTTTTTTATGTATGGTTGAAATATATCCTATTTTCCAATCTTCTCCATTTATCCATTTTTCAAACAGACTTCTCAATAATTCGAACAACTTATCTGTTCCATGTTTTATTAATTCAGCTGGAATATTTCCTTTCCCTGGTGACGTTCTATTCTTTAATGACTTTACTGCTTCTTTCACTGTTTCTAGGTTTAGGTGTATATTTTCTTTTAGTTCTCCATCAAATTCCTCCTCTATAGGGTTTATATATTGTTCTCTGTTTTCTGTTAATAATTCTTGGAAGTATTTATCCCAAGTTTGGAAATTAATGTATTTATTAAATCCTTCTTTGTCATTCTTTCTTATATTCTTTAAAGTTTTCCATGCTTCCGCATTTCTTTTTCCTCCAATGTACCTTTGTATTTTTTGACATGTATTTTCCCAGCATTTGTTCTTTAATTCTGATATATCTTTTCTTATTTTTGCTTGTTGTTTACGAAGGTTAATTTAGTATTAAGCCATTTTAGATAAGGGGGCA
Organism: Diploptera punctata; assembly: GCA_030220185.1. Classification (NCBI taxonomy): domain Eukaryota; kingdom Metazoa; phylum Arthropoda; class Insecta; order Blattodea; family Blaberidae; genus Diploptera; species Diploptera punctata. The sequence continues at coordinate 60,192 of JASPKZ010003757.1, forward strand.
CGCCGTAGCGTAGTGGTTAAGTCACTGCGCTACAAGCCCGAAGGTCGAGGGTTCGAGTCCCGGTGGGGTCAGGATTTTTAAACTGACCCAAACCTTCTGGCGGCACTATGGCCCTGGCGTCGACTCAGCCTCTAACTGAAATGAGTACCAGACGCTTGTTCTGGGGTAAAGGCGGCCGTCACGCAGGGCTGACAACCCTGCTGACATCAAGTGCCGATTGTCAAGAAAAAGTGGGAGCCTTAACCTCCTACTACCCCAAGGGCCTCCTGAGGCCTGTAGTGGGATCACTTTACCTTTACCTTTACCATTTTAGATAAAGATCTTTTTTTATTTTTACTTCTTTGTCAATTTCTTCACTCCAGCAATAGTTTTTATTATTATTAGTATATTTCTCTTCTCCAATAGCTTCTTTAGCTGTCTCATGCAGTTTATATTTAATGTATATTTATCTTGTCGTGGTGGAGTGGCTTGTGTGCTTAAATGATCCTGAGAGCTATGCGAGCGGTAGCATTGCTGCCGATAGGGTTACCCATGCCGGACTGGTCGAAGGTGATAAGTCAGACCAAAAAAGTACCTTGGTCGAAAAAGTGACGATCTTTCACCGTAAAATAGAACCATCAAGAAATACGGACATGGGTTCAACTGGGGTAAAATTTTCCGGAGGTCAAATAGTCCCCCATTCGGTTCTCCGGGCGGGGACTACTTCAGGGAACCCATGCCAAAGGCCCAAACACAGGAACATGTTCCTAGGAACATGGAATGTTAGGACTTTATATAATAGCGGGGCACTAGAGAAGGAGTTTACAAGTATTTGAGAATAAAGTACTTAGGAAAATTTTTGGACCAAAGAGAGATGAACAGACAGGTGAATGGAGAAGACTACATAACAATGAACTACATGGTCTTTATAGGAAGCCAGATATAATAAGAACAGTTAAGTCTTGTAGACTGCGATGGGCAGGACATGTTGCACGTATGGGGAATGAAAGACTTGCATGGAAGTTTCTTGTAGGAAAGCCAGAGGGCGTAGACCAAGAATGAGGTGGGAGAATATCATTAACTATGATTTGAGGGAAGTAGATTGTACAGGGAATGATTGGAAAGCATTAGCTCAGATAGGGATGTATGGCGAGCTTATAACCGTGCGGCCATGAACCTACGGGTTCGATAGTGCCAGTGAGTAAGTAGTAAGTATTGATATTGCTTTCTGTAGATTCAAATGTAGTTTCTATTAATTGTTCATTTAGTCTTTGCTTAAATAAATATGATGTACTGTCATTTTCCAAACTTAATAAATTATATTTATAACCACTTATTATATTAGTATCTAAATTATATTTTTCTTCGTTTGGATTGGGATCATTTTTACCTTGAATGTTTAATATGGAAATATGATTTTAGAATTGACTAAAAAGTGATCTCCGAATGCGGTACCTCTATATGCTCTTACATCATTTACTCTTAATTTAGTTTCCTGTTTAATTATAATGTAGTCAATAATTGACTTTTGTTGAAGAGTATCTTGCTGTCTTGATACTTATGAATATCTTTGTGCTGGTAGTATCCATTTAAGATTCTCAGAAAATTTTGCTCACAGATGTCTATAATTCTTTTCCCATTATCGTTTACAACATTTTCTCTATGTGGACCTATAATTTTACTTTGTTTTTGTCTTCCTGTTCTGCTGTTGAAATCCCCTGCAATAATTAAATCTCTTCCTGGTCCAATTTCTTCTATTATTGAATTTAATTTGTTGAAACATTTTTCTTTTTTTGTACTGTTTTGATCTTCGCTAATTGCGTAGACACCCAAAAAAGTGAATTTGTGTCCACATAACTTCAAATTTATTCTTATAATATTTTCATCAATAGGTTCCCAGTCTGTAACATACTTTTTGTATTTATTCTTCATGAGTATGGCAACTCCCCGTTGTGCCCTTTGATGCTTTTTTTCCCCACTATAATAAATAAGGGGCTGCCGGACATTGGCATCTTTAAAAGAAATCTAAATTTATATTTGCTCTAAAATCGACTTCATTATTATCCAGTGTAAGATATATATATATATATATATATATATATATATATATATATATGTTATATACATATATATTAATTGGTGTTTCCCGTATAATGTATCATATTTATATTATTATTATTATTATTATTTTATTATTATTATTATTATTATTATTATATTACTATTATTATTATTATTATCGTATCATTATTGTTATTACCCTATAAAATGTTGTTTGTACATGACATTTACATTGTTACATTTATTGTATCTTTAAGTGTTTATAATTAATATAGTGTATATCTATATTTGTCGAATATTTGTTTGTATTTGTACTGGTTGAGTGGAAGAGAGGGCCTTATGGCCTTAACTCTGCCAGAATAAATAAAGTATTATTATTATTATTATTATTATTATTATTATTATTATTATTATTATTATTAATAATAATAATATGTGTAACATCCTTTATTTTGTATTTCTGTTCCTTTCTTTTTAGTTTCTGTAAGGATCATGATGTCTTGATTGTTTCTATCTAATTCTTTGCATACTTCATCAAATTTATTTCTTATTCCTTGAGTGTTCCATGTACCAATTATCATTGTCCTCTTCCGTAACTTGTGCCGTATATGTTTAATCTGTCCGGCTGTGCTTCATTGGGTTTTTTAACATTACTACTTTTTTTCGATGAACGGGGATTTAGCCCGTTGCATCAACCCCCAAATTGGAGGACCAGGAGTTAATTTTGGAGTCCTCTTCTCCTAGATGGACTCTCTACCAAAACTATCGAGCCCCATCCGCCCGTTGTGGAATATTCTTAGCTTCCCTTCACCTCCTGCCCACTGGTAGTCAAAAGACTCACTCAGTAAGCCGTCTGGATCATCAGGTACTAAGCCCCTCCGCCACGTCAAGGCGATATTCCCCGGGGGATTAATAACAACATGACAATAACAATGAATGGCGACTAGTATTTAAGACATAGTCTAGACATAAAAGTGGACTAATCATTGAAATAATTACTATATTTTTAAAGCTTATTATAATTTAATAATACTTTGTTATTGGTGTTATTTGTGGCTCGGCTCGCACTTCCTCTTTTTCTGACCCTGGCTACTTTTTGAAAAGGCGTGACTTGGTGGTGTTGTCCTTGCATAGTATAATATAAAAATGTAATGTTGGTCTCTATAATCTACACAGGATCAGATTTTATAACTTCATATCAAAATATGTTAATATCCTTATATTAACGAATTAAATTTCCTCCAAAACTGACCCAGGTATGTAAGGTGGGATGTCGCTAGCTCAGTCACCAGTCGGGGTAGTTCTGTGATGTGGCAGCAATTTGTTTAACTCAAGAATTTTCCGCCGTTCCATGTCAGTTCCGGTCAGAGTTTAGCTAACGACACGTCAGTGATGGTGATGATGATAATTAAAATGATAATACCAATAATTATAAAATTAATAATAATAATAATAAATATAATAATAATAATAATAATAGTAATAATAATAACTTTTAATGGTTAACGATTGTGTAACAGATAAACAGTTAATGTAAAAAGAACTAGAAAACGGACGACTTTTTCTTGTAGAATTTGATTAAGAACCCGGTGAATGTATATTATAGTTTTTATTTAGAAGGAAATATAAAACATTTATTAAAAATTGAGAGGAAACACCTTAAAAGTGGTATAAACATTATGGATCCTTAACTTTAAAGAGTAAAATATATGCCTAAATCAGGATTTGAACCCAATATATATGGTTGACGTCGAATTATGGATCATATAAAGATAGGGGAATGCCGGTTCGTATCATCCATCTATATCTATCCTTACTGTCTTGAATTCCATAGCTGTATGAAGGTATGAAACATAAATATTCTTTCGTAAAATATGCGTGTTCGAATGTCATCCACTAAACTTTACATGCTTCGGGTGCTTCCGGGCGGATAGATGGCATTAATGTGATCTATCTTCAATTTATGCACCATTTCGGTAGACCAACTTTAGCTCACATCATTCTTGGCGTATTTTTCCTCTGTTATCCTATAAGAATGATCCGTGCCCCTCTTTCATTCCCATTTGGGCCATATGTTCGGTTCATCCCAGTTTACGAGATGTCTGTAGTTTTCTCCATTCACCTGTCTGTTATTCTCTCTTTAGTCCATAGCTTCTCCAAAACGCCCTATTCCAAAGTATTCGTAATCTTTTCTCCTTCTCTTATAGGGCGTAGGTTTGCGGAGATTTATTACATACGAAATGAAAAAATTTACCTTAGTGATAATTCTGCTAAGAAATTAGTAATAATTCTGGGATCCAGAATTTTCGAAACTAATTGTTTTTAGATTAATTATAACTAAGGTCTTTTTTTATTTTCTTAAGGAGTCGGCCGCGGTGGATTAGTGGTTATGCTCCTTGCATCTGGTCCCGAGGGTCGCGGTTCAAACCCGGCCGGGGTCCTCCGGGAGGGACATTAAGTCGTGGGTCCCGAGTCTGAAGATTTTCAGGCTCGTTAAAAATCCTTAAGCCTGAATGAAAAGGCCTCTAAGCAAAATTTACCGAATTTTCCAGTCCGAGTACTACCTTGGTTTCCTAGATGTAGGTATGAGGCGGAACGCTGACCACGGACCATCAAAAATGACATCTATACGAAAACACATTGTAAAATATGTTTTTATCACGTTTTTGTTATCTTTTTTATCCTTTAAATTGGCATTTACAAGTATGCACTACGCCCACTAAACGTTAGTCTATTACATTCCTTTAGTTTCTCTTTGATAATTTTGGTTAGAATTGAAAGAGCTAGTAGTGGAAAGCTATATGATATAGTGAATATATGCGTTTCATAGGTTGTCGTAATTATTCCAAGCGATACATTGCTTTTCATGCATGTTCCCAAGCATGTTTTTTTTTTATGTTTACTATCGTTGTTGGTACTCTGTGTGCATATGATATCTGGAGCTTGTAGTAGCCTTTATGTATACACTGTGTATATATTTTTATTTATTGAATCACTGTGTGAATGTAAATATCATATTACGTCTCATGGAAACAGAGCTTCAAAGAAACGTGTGTTTTACCGGCAGTATTCATACATGGAAAAAAGCTGTTTTCTTGTGGTAATGGAAATGGTGTCCTTAACCTCAAACAACCAACCTCTTCTAAAAAAATATATGTTGACACTGTGAAAGATGTAAATAATGATAATATACGAGTAAGACGTGTTATTAGTGAAATTAGGCATTGCTGTGACAATATTCATATGAATGGATTTAACGAAAAAAATGTTAAGTGTAAAATATATTGTGGTAGTGTATAAACAATTTATATTAGTGAATAAATTGAAACAGACATAGATTGACATCCACATTACTTAAAAATGGTAATTACGTGACCTGAGTGCTTCAAAAGATTCCTATTTTTTTTTTCAACAGACAGTCATTGTATGACATGGTGTTAAAATTGTTGGCTCAATTGCACTTCTACTAACGCTTGATGTTTCAGTTATATTGTTGTAAACTACAGCTCTCTTCTTCTGTATTTACTAACATCATTTAATATTTTAAACTTTTCAAACAATGTTTATAACATTATTAGATAATTTTGAAGTATATATTTAAATATGCAAATCATAATATTATGACACTGTTAGACAATATGGTGATGCTAACTGCTATTTTCTCCACAGAGTATATTACTTAGTCTATGATTTTACCTATCGTTGTTTTGGTTTATCGCTGGTTGGATCAGCGTTGGGGATTAATAAGTAAGTGTAACACCCATTTTTAATAAACGTTTGGTAATTCTAATATTATTAATATATTTTTTTAACATAGATTTGGGGATTTATTGCAAATATTGGTCATTTAAATTTCATAGCGACGGATAGTAATCAAGGATGATAATCGATATGTGTTTCGATTATGGGTTATCGTTGGGCTCTATAAACTCTGTTTATTGAAAAGAAATATATAATCAAGGGTATAGATACAGCAAAGACACTTTTTTGGAATTTCAGAACTTCCACCACCAGCTGCAAATATTTCGGAATTACCACACATTCATTGGCGATTTCATCTAAGAGATTAGTTATGCTTTCATGATAAAGGCTACAAAAGAAGCTACAGAAATTAGTGAGGCTAGAGATATTGCTATTGTTGCCTATGGGTCCTGACAGTAGAGAGGCCACACATCCGTTGCTACAGGTTAAGTATTAAATGTAGCTTGTCTCGTTATTCTATTCCACTACTGTACAATCATGACTACTTTGAATATTCGATGTGAAAACAAGTGACTGCTGGCGTCATCATTGCCAACGTGATAACAGATTTTGCCGCTAGAGTCAATTGTCAACATGTTTACAGTTTCAACTACTCGTTTAATGCAAGTAATATTCATAAAACGATATATTAAATATATTTAGCCTAGGAACCTAATTATTTAACTCATTTTGCTCTGTCGATATCAAATATTTATGACCGTATTTAACCGCGTTCATGTCAGTATTTTACACTTTCTTTTTATTAATTATACAGGTTGGAGTAATATAATTACGTGAGCTTAATTATTTTTAGCATAATTTTACTTGTAAATGTGTAAAAAAAGTAATGTCCACTCTAATTACAGGTTAGAGTAATTTAATTGCGTTTAGGTTAGCTAAGTCTTTTTTATATTAAATTCTACTGAATTTAATTATTTTTAACTCATTTTACTCGTAAATATGAAAAAAAGATTCTCGTCATGGCTTCTCTTAATACTTCTGTTCCTGTCGATAACAACAGGTTTGAACAATACAACTCTGTCGATAACAAAGATTTATGTTCGTATTTATCCGCATTTATGTCACTATTTTACCCTCTATGTTTATTACGTTTACCAGTGTAGAGTAAAGCAATTATTTTTACGTTAGTTTTAGATATTCAATTTGATTGAGTCAATGCGATCGGTGCAAATCATTTTTTAGCGTATTTCATTTAAGTGAGAATATATATCTTTTGCGTTTGATTTTTGGGATCGCATTTTCTTGTTTGTTAGCGTGTTTTTGTGATAACTTGGCTACTTTGTTTGAGCAATAAATAATACGAAGTTTACATTGTAAAAACGGTAGGTAGTTATAAGTTAACTTCAGCTCAACTTCTCACTTCATTTCTGAGACTCTTCTTGGGAAAATATCAACCCACATATTATCAGATAATTGTTTAATATAAATCAGCAATAAAACTGTGTTTTTTTTGTTTTTTATTTCAATTTATGCTGGTGCAGTGGTGGCTAAAATCCCCGCTTATCTCTCTAAATACTGAAGCAAATGTAGAAATCATAACAAAGGAGCCCACAAATTCTCCAAGAACTGTGATGGCAGCAGTGGAGGCAAGGAGGCCAAAGGGCCTTGTTGAAATATTTCAAAGATCTGAAATGTCATCCAATGATAGAAATGAATTCCTAGGCGATGGTTATTCCAAAGCTCGTAAAGCAAGGAATGATGCTGAGGCATATAGTAGTATTACTGTACAGAACAAGTAGCGAAAGAAAAAAATGCGAGATGGTAAGCGACTTTCGAATAAAGGATGTCTTATAGATGCTGAAATTCATAAGCTCCAAATATATTTTGGCTAGAAAATCAGGGAGAACACCGATTACTTATCATCAATAAAAAATACTTATGTTCAATATATTTTCGCGAGCTGTCGACAGATGAATCACAACATGGTCTATATCCAAAGGAGAAAATTCCCGGTGTGGTTTCCGAAGAGCAGAACCAAGTATTGACACATACAGAAATGTATATTCACTACCAAGACTTCCCATGAATGTTATTAAACCTGTGTACAGAGACCTAAGAGATGAGAATCTGCTAATTAAGTGCATCCATGGTAAAACACAAAATGCTAATGAGTTGTTAAATAATTTAATATGGACCCATATCGCAAATACAATGTTTGTGGGATTAGAAACATTGAATATTGGTTTTAGAGCTGTACTAGCAATGTTGTAGTCAGTAGAACTCATACACTAGAGAATATTCAAGTTGGTTGTGGGGCAGAACATTACGATCGCTCTCGTCAAAATTGATATGAAGAGGACAGTATGGCCGAAATTGCTGTTCAAAAGATAGGACAAAGGAGCAGGGTCCCAAAAAAGAATCGAAAAAGAAGACTGAGGAAGCAGCAGTCCAAGAAGATGAGTATGGTCCAGACATGTTTTGAGGTACGCAGTGAGAAAAAATATCAACATAAATTTTTAACTCTGTTTTTCTGAAAAATATAAATTTACAATAATTAATGTTGCTCAGAAATGTTTAAGTCTCATTACATTCACATATTCCACACATGTTAGTTATGAACCAAATAACATAGGATTATTTCTAAATTGTTAAATTTCATTCATGCTGCCAATTAAATATGTTGTAAATGTAGGACATTTTAAACTAAAAATATTATTTTTAGAATTTATTTATTTTTTATATTTTTAGTATGAGAAATGGGAATCCTTGATTATTTTGTTTTCAAGATCTCTAAAAACAAATTAAAACATTTTCATATATGTAGATACCTCATTGTTTTAGAAGAGATACATTAAATAATGTCAATTTTTAAATTTGAAATCAAGATTTTTTTCTTTAACGTAAATATTGAATGAGAGACCATGTTTCACATTCGTATAACTGGATGAAGAGCCATTTATATACTCTTAGTTAACATTTTTTTTAGAGAACTTGGAATGACAAGAGTGGAGAATACCATGCATTTCCATATTTGAGTCTAATTTCGTACTCAAGCTCATTATTCATTATTGTTTCTATTGAATTCCGCTATTGCTTTAAAATTTCTCAGTTAGTAATAGATTCTATTGATGGTCATATATTTAATTCTATTAATGTTGACTTCCAGCCCCAGTAATAAAATACTAACTAGTTACCATTAATATGTAGCCTATACCAATCTTAATTAACGCTTTGCCCATCTCAATGATTTCTACTAGTTAGCTGTGGAGCGTATTATTCATTTTAGGGTATTTAAATTTTAAATGTCTTCTCGACAATTTCAATTGAAGAATGGCATATGTGGTAATAGGTATGGCCACTTCTATGAAAATAATGTGAAACAAATTACAGAATCTGGTTGTTTTGTAATTATGCATTTCTTAATGAAATAATTATGCAAATATGTAAAGATACAATACATGTTTCATATATATATTTTTTTATTTATTAATCCAATCTTAATTCTACATCTTATGGAGATGGCATCGTTTACAATATCCGTAACATATATTTCTAAAATCAATATATTAAGAAACTGTATTAATTAGGCTATTTGAAAATTTTAAATTCTAGCTGAAAGCATTATGCCAGGGTTTAAAAAATACTATATATTGCATAGAAAAACAATATACAACACAGAGAAAGTAGTATCACTGGTTACATATAGCAAATCCAATGTTCGAATATGGATACAATATATTTATTGAAATTTATTAAATTATACCTACAACTTTATTTTCCAATTTATTTTCTATTACTCTCTCTCTCTCTCTCTCTCTCTCTCTCTCTCTCTCTCTCTCTCTCTCTCTTCTCTCCTCTCTCTCTCTCTCTCTATTTTATACCTGAAGGAAAAAATTCCCCCGTATGCCGTAATAATTTTAATATAATATATCGACAAAAAATGACAAGTGTTATACTTTTATAAATAATTTATTATAAATTTGGTCTCTGAATAAAATTTTGTGAGTAATCACCGAATTCGAATCATGTTTTTTCTTTAAATCACTAATAGCTAAATTATTAATATTTAATTTAGTAAGAGAACTCACCACTTTCGTGTCTAGCTGTTCCTCTCAATTGCACAATACACAATATTCATTGCTTATATGCACATAGTTAAACATATATCACTATAGGCCCTACTTAAGAACATCACAAATTAAACTTTTTGAATTAAAAGAGTAATTATTGTTCTCGTTATAATCAGTGCGCTCTGCCGTCGGCGCTACGATTTCTTCATCACTGTACTCGTTTGTTCTATATCACTCTCTTGCACTAAACTACCCATCCAAGAAGCGTCAGAACTATCACTTTCATAATTAAATTCCTCTTCTATCGCGGCCACAATATCTTCACTGAACAATGGGTTTAAATTAGAGGTAGTTTTACTAACACATGCATTTTTGCTTTCGCTTGCTATGGTTACAGATAAACTGGTGGAGGATTTCAAAAATAGGGTTGAAAACACAAAAAAGGTACCGTTAGAATTTTACAAAAATTTATAATGCAAGCCTTGTTGCCACATTTAATACATTCTACAGATGCCAAAGAATGACTGAAATGTCACAGTTTTCCAAGAAAGTGAATCCAAGTTGAAATACAGCTGTTTTATAAAGAGGTACGCTTTACTACGTTATACGGGGCAAAGGGTTAATGCATATATTTTTTAACAATTTATTAATCTAATTTTTAGGTTATTTTGATAATTTCTTCTTACTATATATGATTTATTGCTATTCTGTTAGCTTCTTTTGTTCCGCGGGTTAACACAACTACGCTGACTGCTACCAATTTCGCCGCGCACCTAATTTTACCCTTGGTAACCAAATATATTAAAAACCCCAGAACAAAAACCCCGCTGACAGCTACCACAAATATATGCGCCGTGTTTCGTCCTTCTATTACCCTGTGTATATATATTAGCCTTGAGTTCATAACAATCAATAGTATTCAAAAGCCTTTGCCGGGGCCCTTGAGAGGCAAAGATTGATTCATCCTTCCTTTTTGAATACTTAAACATTAATCAACAATAGATCTTAAAACACTGTAGTAATCTATGATACTTAACTAAGCTGCATTTATTATTATTATTATTATTATTATTATTATTATTATTATTATTATTATTATTATTATTATTATTAACCATGAAAGCTAGACGGGAATAAAGGAGTTCGTATGATCACTGAGCAAGCTTTCTGTACTGGAATATACAAGACAGCAATGTATATCTAACTTACAAGAATTAAACATTGAACATTATATAAAAGATAGTATTTAATAAATTGGACGTCTGAAGTTAGATACATAGAATTAAAGAATTACATAACTTTGATCATTCATAAATTAAAAAGACAAAATAATAATTAACATAAAAAATAACATAACTCAGACAAACAACCTCACATACATAGTTTTAGTCCTTGCCAGGGTGTCTTTCCCTGGTCTGCCGGACCAAAAACCCAAAGCACGCCACTCCCGTCCTCCAGACGACGACGGTGTTCCAACCAAAGGTTCCGATCGAATGATACTGTTCTAGACTAGACTATGTGTTGGAAGTTGAGTTTCCTCTCCAACATACATTCCCCCTAGCCTGTCAAGGAAACATCCAGTTTCCTGGATGCATACTCGACAGCCGAGAAAGGAATCAGTGGTTCATGAAACCAACCTCCGGCTACTTTAGGGATTTACATACCCTCTTTAGCTTTTTGATATATATGTTCGTCCATGGTAACAAGTGATTTATCCAGTGCTTATAATAACCAGCGAGAGATCGGTCGACAAAGGTCCAGTGGTCGGACATTAACAAGCCTTGTCGACACTGGTCATTTCCGATGATTCTGTTGATGTTCTAGCCGACGCTATGAGCCGTCAACATGAAGACTGCCACCGCCGCAGAAGCCGCCAACCCTCAAAAGGGTAAGAGCGGGAAGCAAAGTCGACATTCCAATCAGAAACGGCTCTTTTCGGACTTAGCTGATCTGTTTAAAAGTTTTTTAATTTTGAAAAATTATTGGACTTTTGTATTTTTCTGGTGGGCTCTAGGGGACCACTCCGACATTTGTCTTATCACCAAGGAAAGCATCGAAAACCTTGGTAGAGTGGCTTGAATTTATTAATAAATTAAAGCCAATTTGATCAGCGTTCTACTTCAACATGAGTTATAATTTAAGATGTGACAGGGCACATCCTATTTTCATTATATGTATTCATACACTCTTCTAAGAAAGTGTGTTTTTTGTAATCCAATTCGATAGATACATCATCGAATCTGGATCACTTGCTAGTTCCTTAACTAGTTTGTCTAATACTTAATTTGTAATTAGACATTCCCATTTAGAGAGGCTAGTTTGAACCGGCCTACTCTTTGTTGTTGGAGCCATGGCAGTTTGAGTGCCTATTGTCTCTTTTTTGGATTCAGGTGAGATTTTAGGCTCACCTAAGACCTTCAGTTGCAAGGCCTTTTGTTCCCGAGCCTTACTGGTCCCGGTACGTCTCTTTCTTCTTGCCTTATCGTTAGTGACAACGCTAAGATTGGTGTTCTTGAAGTTCTCAAGCCGAAGAACAGCTGGATCTTTCGGTCTGAGATATTCGCAGGAGTGACCTGTGCTAACCTCTTCTTCTGCAGTCGACGACATGGCTCAATCTTCACTCTGTAGCGGATGAGTCTTCGAAGTTTCAATAGATTCACAATCTCTAAGCCATCCTTCAGAGTGACCACACACATGGGCAATGGATTCTTGGTCTTTCCGGGTGTCATGTTGACAACCTTTAAGGCCTCGAATCCATTGGCCTTCAAGTCACTCCGAATATAGGATGGCTCAATGATGTGGTCTATTCCTTTTATCACTATTCTTCTTGTTGTTGCAGCCTGTTGTTTTTTCTTCTTTCTTGAAAGGGATGTTGTAATTTTGAAGCAGTAGCTGGTACTTGTCATAGGTTGAGATTGAATTTACCCTAACCCTTGTCCCATACCTGATTTTCTCACAAATGAATGCGAGATGTTCGGATTTGTAGAATTCTTCATTCACTGCTGCCAGTAGACAGGTATAAGCCTGAAGTACCAGCAGGGAAGAGATCCAAGATTTCTTTGGGTGGTAGTCCATCGTCTTCAAGCCTCCACAGTCCTCCTCATTTATGTAGGTCTCTGGGGGCAAGGAGACAACAGGATGGGATTCGACTTTATCAGCAACCAGGACTGCTGATTTTTCTGGCGGAGCAGTACCTTCCCTTTGCTTTCGATTGTACTGTAACTTGGTTCGTGATGGAGTGTTCTTCTGCAGAAGCTTGGATTTGTCTACAGCTGTAGCTGCTGAATTTGTTGGCTGGAGAGCTTCGCGGAATGTAGCAGTTGCTCCCTTTATTAAATCGTTAAACCATAGCCTTGTACGTATTGGTGTGTCTTCGTGTTGGTTGTTGTTTATATTCGGAGGTGACTGGCACCATCCCATTTGCTGCGTTTTGTTACCCACTGGGCGACTTTTGCAGCTAACTTTCTTTATGGCTATCATTATGGGGTTCTTGACTTATGTTAAACCTAGCCATAGTAGGAAGATGTTTTCTCTCTAGAATACCATGTGGATAATGTATGATTCCTCAATATTTAACCTATGGAACATAGGTTAAATATTTTGTGCATGAAGAGGAATTTCTCCATAGTAGATAGAGTAGCCACTAAGGGCTGAATATCCTGGAGAAACCCCTCGACATGTGTACTTAATTGTATCGCCGGTATAGTGGCATCTTGAACATTGTTGTTCACATTTGTTTGTGAAGAAGTACCAGGTTTGGTTACTTGGGAGAAGGTAACATGAGGATTGACTTTCACCGAAGTGAAAGTCTTGGGTTGAATGGATGGTAATTGGGTAACTTTTGGTTTTTTGGCTTGTTCATACTTTTCCAGCGCTGCCTGGAAAGCTGGACAGCCACGGTATGAAGCAGGGTGACCAGACGGCCCGCAATTTACACACTTTAGTAAATTTGGGTTTCTCTGTGCAGAGGCCCTTAATGGGGCATCCTTATGCCCATGGGCCTCGGCACAGATTACGCAACGTGGCGTCCGGCTACACGCAGGAAAGGTGTGGTTGAAGGACTGGCACTTGAAACATTGTTTAAGATCGGCCCTTGGTCTATATCCTTCTACGGCCACAACACAATAACATAGCCTTTTGAGATCATAAATTTTGAAAGCCTGTGCTGTTCGCTTTAGTTCCAAAATGAAAACCGGTAAGGGTTTTTCCAAATTATCTTTTTTTGCAATAATTTGCGTTACTTTTTGAAGAGGAAATCCCAAGGACCTGATTTCCTCTTCAATTTCTTCAATTTTGATATTTGCTGGTAGAGGTTTCAGTGCTACCTTCAATGGAGTGTCCTTTAAGATTTGATGCGTATAGTATTCCTTATGTAAGGAATTAAAATATATTTTCATGATCTGAAAGTCCTCCATTGAAGCTGCGTAATAACGCAGACCTTCAGGAAAATTGACTACTCGGAGATTTCCACTAGTGAGTGCTCTTAATCCCTTGTTCATGCGAAACAGGTCCGTGTGCCCAATAACAGTAATGGGTGGCGGGTCTCTGTTTCGCGGAGTCAATATTTCTGATAGGTGTCGTTTTGTTTGTGGCCGTAGAAGGACCGGCGATAGAAATAGGTGGTGGAACCACTTGTGAGGAGATTCCAGCAATTGGTTCTGTCATGTCAGTTAAAACTGAAAATCTGTTGGCAGTCTCAACCACTGGAACTACAGCAGGAGACCTTGCCTCGACCTGTTTAGACCGACTTTCATGTTTTCTACCTGATTTGATATCATTTGATTTTACAACTTTTTTAGTTCCTTTGCTTTTACTTTTATTTCGTCTTTTCTTACTAGTTTTGACCTCTTCAGTTGGTTGAGTCTTTAGAAATTGAGACGGATTTGGATTCTCTCTGCCATCCAAGTTAGCAGAGCTACTCGGAGTAGCAGGAGGAGAATGCCGCGTTCCGTGTCAGATTCTGGAAAATTTGGTTCATCTGTGGTGAGAAAGGCTCATTGATTGAAGTTCAACCAAGTCAGCTTTCAACTTCTTCAATATGGCAATTAAATAGGCCTTGCTCTACACTATATGTCTTGAAACAATTTAGTTAAATTTTCGAAACAGGTCGATGTAAAGTCATCAACTGTCTCGGATTTGTCGCACGCTTTGAAGGTGGCAAGATAGTTTGTGATTATCAAAAAGGCTCCACGAATTTGGTGGATGATATCTTTAAATTTTGGAATTTCCTCAAATATAATTTCAGCACTGTATTTTTCAAAATTTTGAGCTGCCTCTTCCCAGCGTGCGAAAGCCCCGGGATCCTCACTATCACTATCCATTGGATCATCTATATTTAACATATGAGCCATAGCTTGGCAAGCCAAGACTTAGTTCACTGATATATTAAATTTTCTGAAAACACTTACCACTTAGGCAGGTTTACACTACACAATGTTTGTGAATAAATCACAACACCACACTGTTAGCCACATTACACAAAGAAATTATATTAGAATAACACAGAAACACTATCCAATGACCGGGCCTAAGCCCGATCAATAAAATTAAGAAATTTAGCTGCCTCGCGTCCATTGGTCGGCTTCGATCACCTTATATATACACGACCAATCACAGTAAGCGGAACTACCAGCCTAAGTCCTTTTTTGTTTTTTAACACTGCAGCACTACTATTGAGTCGAATAGCCTCGATGGTTGACCGTGATGACTTGGCGCTCAGAAGAGTACGTTGTTCTGTGATTTCAGGAGATGTTGTCTCGATGAAAACCAAGTAGAGAATCGCGTCTATTGGTCGGCTTTGATCACCTTACATATACACGACCAATCACATTAAGCGGAAACACCAGCCTAACTCCTTTTTTGTTTTATAACACTGCCAGCACTACTATGAGTCGAAAAGCCTCGATGGTTGACCATGATGACTTGTCGCTCAGAAGAGTACGTTGTTCTGTTGATTTCAGGAGATGTTGTCTCGATGAAAACCAAGTAGAGAATTCTCGTGTTGGTCAATCAATCAATCAATCAATATGGAGTCATTTATTTGACTCCCTAGTAGATGAGGGTCTTATTTATGCCCTTTGCTACTTTCTTACATCTCGTGTTGGTTTCCAGACATTTTCTTTTTATATTGACCGTATTTAGGCATCTTGATGACTTGTAGTATGCTGGCCAATCAGGAGTTGTCAAGTAGTTAGCTTTTGTACTGGGTGTGAACTTGCAAGTTGCTGACCGATCAGATGTTGTCTGGTAGTTGACTTTTTACTGAGTGTAGACGCTTGTATATTGCTGACCAATCAGGACGTTCTTATATATGCTGGCTTAATTTCAGGCCAGCAGTTGTTCAGTAGACCGTAGCTATAGCTTTGGCTGCTGATTTATGAAGATCTTTCTTCTTCCGATACTGTTCTGAATGTGCGTAGAGTATTTGAGCGTTCCGAGGTAGAAGGGGAAGATGCGCACTACAAACAGCTTATGGGGAGGGGCAGAAAGGAGAGTGGGGATAGATGCAGAGAGAAAGGAAAATTGGCGTAGTTCATGAATCATCTAGTTTAAAGGAGGAAACGGCACTGGATGTCACGAAACCGAAATTGAACTTTCGGTTCACTTTTATGATTTAATATCTTACCTCTGCTGTTCAGGTTTAATAATAACTTTGAGAAATCATGGGTCCATTGAAATTTAAAAAATTTTAAACTATTTCAACCCAATAAAGGCGAGGGTTATGCTGAATATTTAGATAATATTGACCGAAAAACTACATTTTTTAATTTTGTACCTCAAAAGTATTTTCGAATTTCAGTTTTCTAAAAATGTTTTCTTTTTTGCCCTGTGATCTTTTAAAGTCCTTCACTTATTGTTTTAGCCAAAAAGGGTATAAAAAAGAAAAAAAAGATGGATAACACAGAATGCGGCTGGTATTGCGGCTACTGTGTTGCCTGTCAGCTTAATGGAACGAAGACCGAGTCCATTAAGCCCTAGAAATTTAGTGTATTGCCGAAGCGAATACGTAATTAAATATATAATACAACAAGAACACTGTGAGTTATTGGCCCCATGGCTGTGACTGGTAGCTATATTGTGCTCCGTGTTGTTGTCTCTGTGTTACCTATTGAGGTAATGTGTGTGTGTGTAATTATATTAATTTTCGAGGGGCAGAATGTGTGTGTTTTAAATGTATATGGGTGACCGTCGAGACGATCCATGTATATGAAGCTGCTTCGAATCCGGATTCCAAAAGTATGGGTAACCGTTCGTAAAATTGGGATTTATTGTTGATGTTATACTTTTATGTATTGATTTTATTATATTTAATTTAACTTAAAGTGAAAACATATATTTGAATATACTTTTAGAATAATGTTCCGTTACATTATTCGGCTATTTCAGAAAAAAAATGCTTTACCAAAGCCTCAGAATTGTTATACTTAGGCGCGGACCGGCTTGAAAACTTGTGATTTAGAATATTTTTTGCCAAGTAGGGAGTTAGAAAAATTTTGCTTAGTCGGAAGTTAGAATTATTTCCGCAGATGTTTGGGAGTGCAAATTGCGTTTTGTCGAGGTCTCGGATGATTGATTGGCAGGGGATGGTAGCGTATTTGTAAATTTCGTGTAATGTATTATAATTATATGATGGATCCTTTCAAGCTCGTATGCTAATTTGGTGAGAAGGCCGCAGCTGTTTATTGTTTTAAAGGGCTGCACATGCCTATAGGCATGGCTGCTGACGCCTAATTCATTTTTTTAAACTGATGATTGTGAATCATACACAATCACATTTCCCACAAATCTTGTAAAGTCCAATGCATGTGGTTACCCTGCTGTTGTGTAAGCTTATATGTTTGTAGCTTGCTTCCTTGTGAATAAATATATCTGCTATCATACACGTGTTTTCAGCTTTCCTAGTATACATTTTACAAGATCTCAGTATCTGTATTGTATTTATTTACAATGTACTTGTAAATATAATAAAGAGGTACCAGTACTTCAGTAAATATATACAGTTTTAGAACTAGCTGTAACAGTTTCTTGTTTGATAGGGCTATTGTTTACATAGAATTGAAGCCGAGATTGAAATAATGCTTATGTAGCCTATTTACATTTTGATCTACAAATATGTTTGTATTATTTGTAAATATCGGACGAATAAGTAAAGAGTGAAGAAAGCAAAAGGATCTTGTAATGCAAGAAGAATGAATAAAAATGGAAATGTTATTGAACTCCAGTCTTCTACCTTTTCCAGGCTTCCAATTCAGCACAGGATGTATAGAATTTATTAGAAAATAAGGCAGCTTATGCCAAAAAGTTGAACACATTTAGTAAATTTAGAGAAGACAAAGTGACTGAGAACCACATTGCGGTAATACATTCAAGTGTCTTGAAATATTTATTCAAAAACATTACATGTGTGACAAGCGTCGGGTGGTGAAAAGTAAAGATTCAAGTATTCCAGACTACAGGTCTGCTAGAAAGAAACTAAAAGTCACCAAATTGGCTTGTGGGCAACAGACAATAAATACAGAAGGTATAACTTATAAACATGGAGTTTTTGAGGTTAAACTGTGCATATTAAAAATGTGTTCTCAAAGCCATTTGAGAAGCTCCATCCCGTTTTCAAATCAACTACGTATTACCTCATTCCCTGCCTCATCCTTATGTCACCGCCTGCGTCATCGGACCATTACTTTATTTATGTAAGCGTGATCTATGCTTGCTCGGGCAACAGTCCGTGATCGTTCTGGTTTGGGTGAAAGCGCGTAGTCGTCACTTTTCACCATCTACTTTGTGAAAAAGTTCGGCCTTTTCTCGAATATAAACCTTTCATAGTGCATTCTGATAGTCATACAGTCCCTTGGCTGCATACGAATGGATCTACTTTAGGTAAAATTGGAAATAGGTGTGTACGTTAGTCCGCATTTAATTTTGAGATTGTTCATGTTAGAAGCTCTGAAAATTCAGAGGCAGATTGTCTTTCTAGGATGTTCCATGATGAACCCGAACCCACAAGTGTTAATTTGTTGATTGATTTTTCGGTCTCTTTTCTAAACCTTAAATCGGCTCTTTTCACCATTTACGTTTGTAGTGACAAAGAATATATTTAGTTGGAGTAAGAATAAATATCTAGATGTATTTATGGGTGTGTATTCTTGTTTATATTATTTTTGTACTGTTCGAAGTTTATTTCATTATTATTATTGTTTGTGACGCAAACATTTTTTGTGGAATATGTTTATATCTTACTCTAAACTTTCAGTCTGTTTATTGTATTAAACAGATGTTTTAGTTAAAAGTATGTCATTCAATGTTTTGTGTATCTACGAACCATAGTTCCCAGTATTACGGTACGTAAATCGCCATGAGTGAAGCTAATGTTTCTCCTCCTGATCAGATTGCCACTCATATTTATTATTATTTTGTCCAGAATTAGCTTCATCATTATTGTAGCCAGGATTCTATTTGACTATGTAAGTTTAATTGTGTGGTCCATCTGGGTAGAAATCCACGGCGTTGTGATTGTATATTTAGAAGTAGTGATGCTCAAAAATAGGCACAACAGATCATATTATACAAAACCTCCTTTCAAGGTAACAAATCATATTACATACATGTTTTATTTCAATGTCTATTTCCTCTATATTATAATTTCTCAATGTTTTGCAATGTTTAAAAATCGATTTGACTACAATTTTTAGGAAAACAGCATTTTAGGTTACCTGATATATCTTCAAAGTCCTATAAAACAACCAGTGCGCATGCGCCAGAGTTTATAGGGCCAGCGAAAACCACCATCGAACCACATATCGATTATCATCCTTGTCACATATCGATTATTATCGATATCTTACTAAAGTTTGTTCAGCTAACGCTAGATGGCAGAACGTCGCTCTGAAATTTAAATTACTAATCTTTGCAATACATCCCCAAGTCTATGTTAAACAAATATATTAATAATATTTAAATTACCAAACGTTTATTAATAATGGGTGTACACTTGCTTATCACTTACTACCGCCGATGCAACCAGCGATAACCCAAACCAGCGATCGAAAAATCATAGACTAAGTAATACACTGTGTGGAGAAAATAGCAGTCAGCATCACAATATTGTTTAACGGTGTCATTATGTTGTGATTTGTGTATTTAAATATATACTTACAAATTATCAAATAATGTTATTAAAATTGTTTGAAAAGTTTAAAATATTAAAAAATGTTAGTAACTGCAGACGAATAGTTATAATTTACAACAATAAACTGAAAAATCAAGGGTAATCATACCTGCTGTTCAGCAGTTGAGCTTGAATTTTCATTATACAGTAAGTTTCACTCGACATGTGGCCGATAGCGGGATAATTGACTGCAAGCATTGAGTAATCAACTCACGCTGGCGCATGCAGTTTCCACGCTAGTGGCTGCAGTTCGAGTATAACTCACTGTACATAGATAAACATGTGAAGAATAAAGTAACATATGCTATTTAGTGTATTCTGTATAGTTTCAGTGTAATAATTCGTATTGTAAAGAGGAAATATTACAAAAATAATAGCTTAATATTCAAAAACTATTTTTTTTCACGCAACTGAGTTCGCTGAATTTAATAATAACATACCGGTTATAATTAGAAAATATTAGATTTCCTCACTTTTTTTTTCTTCAGAAAACACATTTGTGCGATGTGACACATCATTAAAATAATAAATATAATTGTTTATAATTCTTTTAATAGAGGGTTGAAAAGTTTGTGTGTTATTACTACTATGTTCTTGAGTAACTCATGTGATACAAATTTCAGATTTTTGCACGCAAATTTATGGAAAATTTTAAATTTCTCTAATCCCTCGCCTTATTGGAAGTACATGAAATTATATTTCACATGGATGCTATTTTCCATGTAATTGTAGATTATGTAGAATTTCCTTTTGTGGCACTTTACTATTACAGCCTTTAAATATCCATATTACCAGACTATATTCTATGGGGTAAAGGCGGCCACATTGAAAACCTTATCTCGAGTCGTTCGTCTAAATAGTAGGAAGGTTTAACCTATACTACCCTAAATACTTCAATAGGATTTAGTAGCTCACTTAATTTTATAATAGGCTATTGCATTTTTTGAGCGCATATTTGTTATTATTATTTTTATTGTTATTATTATTATGATTATTTATTATTATTATTATTATTATTATTATTATTATTATTATTATTATTATGTAGTAGTAATAGTAGTGGCAGCAGTTATATTTTGTTAATTTTTTGTCAATTATCTATAATTGATATTGTAAAGTATTAAAATCATTCTATTCTTTGTATCTGATTATTATTATTAATGATATTATTATTGCTATTAATTATAATTATTATTATTATTATTATTATTATTATTATTATTATTATTATCAATAATGTTTTTCAACATTAACGTACAATTTTCTAGGACGTCCTGATCGGTGGCTATTTCGAAAGATTTTCGTTCGCCAACTCTATCAATTATATGCTGAATGTTTGGTCTTGGCCTTCCAATTATTTCACAAATTCCATTTAGCGATTTACACTGATTATGCAAACCACTAATTAATTCTCTTTCTTCTACTTTCTTTCTACACTTTGCGCACCATTCCAGCTTAATCTGCAGCCAGAACACGCACAACTACACGGCAAAGTACTCAAGGCTAGAATGAATAACAAACACTACCAGACCCTACCCACTCGACCTCATGTGAACATTCTGTTGACCAAAACTTAGTACTGTATCAATACTTTTTGTTGGTTAATTTTTGTCATGTTAAAACAGAGGAAACTGCGTGTATTTAACTTCATAGTGTTCAATTTAAAAGTGTATTTTTTTGTCGGCCGCGGTGGACTAGTGGTTATGCTACTTAACTCTGGTCTCGAGGGTCATGGGTTCAAGCCCGGCCAGAGTCGATGGGGTTTTTTTTTTTTGGATAGAAAAATCCAAGGAGCAAGTCCTCTGGGAGGGACTTTAAGCCGTGGGTCCCGAGTCTGAAGATTTTCAGGCTCGTAAAAAAATCCTTAAGCCTGAATGAAAAGGCCTCTAAGCAAGCAAAATTTACCGAATTTTCCCGTCCTAGTACTAGCTTGGTTTCCTAGATGTCAGTATGAGGCGGAACGCTGACCACGGACCATTCTAAATGACATCTATACGAAAACAAATGTAACTAAATTAGTATGGTTCAAATTCTTCCGTGTAGGGGGAGAGCGCTCTAAATCTCTGTAAAGGGAAACATGGGCTTACAAGAAGATTCTTTTTTGTTTTGTATGTAGTGAAGAAATAATGGAATTATTTATTTCTATCTGTGTTATTTTTAAGTGTATGAGTACTTTCTGCACATCATTACACTACTGACCCGCAATAAAATTTAATAATATACTTAATTTTAGAAACATTTATTTTTATTTTGCAGCCAGACATTGTATTGATTTACAACTTAGTGTTAATTTTGCGATTTTTGTGAATATTAAATTATATAACATATATCACTATGAAATATTGTTAATGTAATTCAATAACATCTCATACGAAGAGCATCAAACTAGTATTTGAAAATACAGATTGTTTGACTGGCGCTATCACTTCATTTGATGGCCCTCCCAATGATTGACATGCGAATGAATGAGAGCTTTCATAACAACCGCTAATTAAGTTTTGGATGAGAGACATCATTTCAAAATCATATGAATGTGGCACAATAGAAACGAGTACGTCTGTACATGAGACAATTTTTAACTAAAAAATGTAGTTGAATTGAGCATTTCATCAAATTGAGCGACGAATTTTGAAATTTTTCATCACCAAATGAAAATTAATGCTAATGAAAACTTCTCCTTTGTTGATTTGAAATATGTGTAGTTAGCTCTCATCTGCATGAAAACATGTTAATTTTATAAATCAAGATAGATTACATCATAATATACTCAATATCCATATATTTGGCTAATAATGCATTTGAACTGAGTATATCATATACAATTCTGGTACTTCTGATCTCGATTTTAGTAAGGGAAAATTGACCTAGTTGGCATAGATTTTAGTTTTTGATTTATATATTTTTATATATAATACTTACAGCAAACGTTACCGATACTGTGGATAGTGGAATTAATAATGAAAATTCACATGAATGTATGCCTAATTCCTTAAAAATTGATTCTTTTTTTTCAGCTATGTAAATTTACCCCGATATGGGGCAACTGGTCAAACACACCCTTCGTAAGTTGAATAAGTATAAGGAAATATAAATTTATATCGTTATTATTTTAGACACCCCGTACTGATTACTCAGCGCTGCCCAGGAATCTACGCATTCCGATGTACTTGGCATAAATGAGCTAAAATACAAAATTCCTTATTTTGAGTTATCCATAAAAGAATACCTGCCGTGCGCTTCTACGCGTGCCCGGGAATCTACTTACCCTGATCTTCTTGCCATTAATGGAAAGACAAAAATGGTTATTGTGAGTTATTCCGTAAAAGATAAACATATGCTGTCGCGGACTTTTCTCTAGAGTTTTTTGAGATATTAAAATTCTGTGTACATTAATGTTGTGTATTTGTTATGGTTTAGGCAGCGGTAAGTCATCTAAGCTTACAAAAAGCGATATTTGTGCACGTTTTTCACTACAGAAGGTGATTTTTAAGGGTGAAGGGCTTGAGCATTAAACCTCTCTTAGGCCTCTAACCTATAAGCTTTCTGGGAAAATCCTGAACATTTTGCAAAAATCCCTATGACAATCGGATGAATGGTATGGCAGCATATGCATGCCAGGGAATTTACTTATCCCGATCTCCTTGGCGTCAATGAAAGTCAAATATGACTATGTGTGTGTTATCTGTAAAAGATAAACATATGTTTTCGCGGACTTTTTTTGTAGCGTTTTTTATATTTGTTCAATTATGTGTACATTAATTTTATGTATTTGTTATGGTTTAGGCAGAGTAAGCCAATTAAGGGTAAAAAAGGGACTTTTTCACGTTTTTGACTACAAAGGGTGTAGGAGTTGAGTATATCAAGTCTCGTATAGCCTACGTTCATCCTGGGAATCGTCTGAACATTTTCAAAACCCCATAATAATCGGATCAACGGTATGACCGCGCATAAAGTACGAACAAACAAACAAACATTAATTTTTATATATTGCATATATAAGTTATATATATATATATATATATATATATATATATATATTAAATCTAAATCTTAATTAGCGTATAAACGTTTTAAAATGTCAGTCAATTAGAATCAGATAATTCAAATATCTAGGAGCAATAAATAATTACAAATAGGAATGAGACGCACAAAGAAATTTAAACATAGGCTCAATTCTGGAAATGCATGCTGTTATGCATGCATTGACTCTTGTTTGTCCCAACTCCTTCCAAAAAGCGTTAAATTGAAAATATGTTGTATTAATTATATGGATGCGAAATGTGGAATCTGACTTTAAGGGTGGTGAGGAGATTACTAGTATTTGAGAATAAAGTTCTTAGGTAAACGTTTGGATCAAAGATAAATGAACAGACAGGTGAATGGAGAAGACTACATAACAGTGAGGTACATGGTATTTATAGGAAGCCAGATATAATAAGAACAGTTAAGTCTCGTAGACTACGGTGGGCAGGACATGTGGCAACGAATGAGGAAAGAAAGAGGTACATGAAAGCCAGGAAAACCAGAGGGAAACGCCCAGTTGGTGACCAAGAATGAGGTGGGAGAATAAAATTTACTATTATTTGAGGGTAGTAGATTATACAGGGATAATTGAAAAACATTACCTAAGGATAGAGGTGTGTGAAGAGCGAACATGAACCTACAGGTTCTAAAGTGTCAGTGAATTAGTTTTAATTAGATATATATTTTTTTAATTACGAATTATATTTAGTTCCTTCTCAACGGACTCCCCGTAAAAGAAATGAAAACCAATTTATATATATTAATCAAATAGGCCTAATAGCTTTTTTGCTTGTTCATCTACATAGTCAAATTGGCTTTTTCGGCTTATTTCATCGATGAGTATTGTGTGTGTCTTGAGCAGTGTTTAATAAATATGCTTAAAACATAAGTTTTAATCCAATAACTGCCTTCGGTTATTAATGTACACTTAGTGACAAAAATAATGAGCCTCTTCAAAAAGAAGAGTTCCTGTTATGGCCCACTGTTCATGCTCGGAAAGCCATAGCTATGGTTCACGAGGTGGTAACCGCATTGTTAAATGTTTTAAGTATGCTGTATTTAGTTTTAACCGTCTTAAATAGTTAACGAAACAGTGAAGGAGACATGTTTCTACATATTTACGAGTGTTCGGAAAATGCAAATATTACTCAAATTGCGACATTTTAAATAAAGTTCAATGTAAACAAGGGCAACTAGTATCCGACATTCGAGTAACGGTACCCCCCCCCAGGAGCTATCACCTTGACGTGGTGGGGGGGCTTAGTACCCGATGAACCAGACGACTCTACTGGGGAAGATTGACTTAGGTTAATCTTGCTGGTGGGTAAGAGGCGAGGGGAACTAAGTATAGCTCACAACGAAGGAATGGCGTCTGTATCCATATTGGGCGGCCACATCTTCGTCAAGTCAAGTCTTCAACGGTCAACAGGGCGACAAGGAATAGCACAGCTAAACTTGTAGGGCTTGAAGAGCGGAAGAAGCAGCCCTCTCTTGGGGGGTGGATACCCAGAGGAGCATGTTTGGAGGCTCAGAGGAAGCAGCCCTTCCACCATCCTTGTCCTGCGAAGCGCTCGTAACGCTTCCAGGAGACATTTATCTTACTGAGAAGCTTCATGGAAATCAGCCGGATTGTCATAAAAGGAACCGACCCAAGCAAGATAAAAGGATACGATTTGGAATAAAGGACATTTTGAAATTAGGAAATTGGAACGTAAGGGGAATAAATACAAAAGAAGAAGAATTAGAAAGAGAATTAAAGAAAAAAGAAATAAATATAGCAACAATAACAGAAACAAAAAAGAAACTAAAAGGAACAAAGGACTTACAAACACTATACTATGTTGTATAGCGGAGTAGAACAGACAACAAGAGCGCAGTGTGGAGTAGCAATTTTAATAGATGAAAAATGGAAGAACAAATTGAATAGCTATGAGTTTATAAATGAAAGAATCCTGATAGCCAGATTTAAAATTGAAAGAGGATATATGATGATAATTGCTGTGTATGCCCCAGAGGAAGGCAAGAAAGAAGAAACAAAAAACATTTTATAAAACATTACAAACATTAGTTGATAAATATACAAAAGATCATCATTTAATAATAAGTGGAGACTTAAATGCCAGAGTAGGCAATGTCCCTATACCTAATGTAATAGGAAATAATGGAGAAATAACAATAAATGAAAATGGACAGGATTTGAGACAGTTTTCAGCCTATAATCAATTAAAAATAATGAATACCTATTTCCGAAAAAAAAAGGACATACATAAATATACAAGAAGTGGATATAACTCAAGATCAATAATTGACTATTTAATCGTAAACAACAAGCTAGGAGCCTTGGTAAAAGATGTGAGAGTACATAGAGGCAGCGATATATACTCTGATCACTATCTCGTGATAAGCAAAATAAACATAATAGCTAAATGGCGGAAAAATAACATAAAGAACAAAAGAAACCAAGAAGAAGTATATAAAATATATTTATTACAAGATCAAAGTATTAGACAACATTATGAAAGCAGAATGAATAAATATATATCAGAGATAGCGACGTCAGAAGATATAAATATTGAATGGGAAAATATATCAAATGTAATACATAAAACAGCAAATGAGATATTAGGAAAGAAAAATAGAATAAGGAATAGGAAGGGCTTGAGAACTTGGAATGCGAATATACAAAATGCAGTGAATGAAAAACAAAAAGCATATCATACATACTTACGACTGAAAACAGAAGAATCTTATGAAGAATATAAAATGAAAAGGAGAATTGCTAAAAGCATTATAAGAAAATCCCATCAGGAGTCATGGGATAAATTTATAAGCTCAGTAGAACATGATATGTATGGAAGACAAGAAATAGGTTATAAATTAGTGAAACATCTAAATCAGACTGAGAAAGATTCTGCCAGATTGAATATAATCCCAGAACAAGAATGGATCCAGCATTATGAAAAACTTTGGAAAAAGGAGGAAATTGAAGGAAAAGAGAACAATGAGGAAGAAATAAAAGTGGAAAATATTGATGTAATAGACATAAATGAATTAGAAATGGCTTTGAAAACCACTAAGAATAGGAAAGCAACAGGATTAGATAATATAAATATGGAATTAATCAAATATAGTGGAATATTGTGTAAACTACGAATACTTCATCTAATTAATATATGTTGGCAGACCTATGGGATTCCAACCACTTGGAAAACAGCAATTGTCAAGAATATATTCAAAAGAGGAGACCGGAGAAATTGCGAGAATTACAGAGGGATTAGCTTAATGAATACTGGCTACAAAATATATACGAAAATAATAAATAATAGATTGAGAAACATAACAGAAGTAATAATAAGTGAAAATCAAAGTGGATTCAGAAAGGGAAGGTCATGTATAGACAATGTCTTTACACTGAAACAACTCATAGAAAAGAGAAGAGAACATAACTTAGAAACTCACATAGGATTTATAGATTTGGATAAGGCCTTCGATCGAGTAAACAGACAAAAATTATGGGAAATATTACGAATGAAAGGATACCCGCTGTGCCTTGTTGAAACAATAAAGACATTATATGAAGACACAAATATAATTATAGATACCGGATTCAAAAGAAACAGATGCAATCAAAACAAATACTGGATTACGACAAGGATGTAGTTTATCACCCACTTTGTTTAATATATATATAGACGATATTTTTAATAAATGGAAAGTTTTAGTAAATCCAGGAATAAGAATGGATAATAAAATGTGCATAAATAATCTTTTATTTGCTGACGATGTAATCATAATACAGAAAAATGAAGACGACTTACAGAAATCAATGCATGCATTAAATGAAATATGTAAATTATACGATCTAAAAATTTCTGTAAGGAAAACGAAGACCATGGCTTTTAGAGGAAGAGATCCAGTGAGAACCAAAATTATTTTAGAAAATCAAAGTATAGAACAGGTGTCTAGTTTCAAATATTTGGGCTGTGATGTTGGCTACAATGTGGAAAGAGATATTGACTCCAAAATAAATAAATTTCAGACGGTGTGTGGAACAATACAGAGAACATTCAAAAATAAAATTAGAAAAGAAACCAAGATAAAAATGTATAATGTTATGGCGGTTCCCACAATATTGTATGGATGTGAAACTTGGGCTCCAGTGAAAAGACAGAAGGATAGAATACAGACGGCAGAGATGCGGTTCCTAAGACAAGTAAAAGGATGTACAAGACTTGATAGAATAAGAAATGAGGATATAAGAGAAGAATTGAAAGTACAGCCTTTGTTGGATAAAGTCACGAATTACAGACAGAAATGGATTGATCACATGGATGGAATGAGCAAGGAGAGATATCCATTGTTAGCCAGAAATTATCAAGCAAGAGGAAGGCGTGATGTTGGAAGACCTAGAAGACGTTGGGCTGATGCAATATGAAGTCGGAACGGGCAATTGCCTAATCCTTGGAGTGATGATGATGATGATGATGATTTAATTCCTTTAGCTACCGGTATAAATTTAATTGTGTGTGCAGTACCACATTTTAATAATAATGCTATAAATTAATGTAATAAAATATAATATAGCTTCATATGTTTATGAATTCATATATACGTTTAGTGAGAAAAAGGTTTCACCCTTCAATTAAAATATTTTATGTAAAGTCCAGTATAATAATAGCACATATATGATGGACAATAATTAAAAATAATAATAATTATATTTATTATTATCGATCATCCATATTAATAATAATAATAATAATAATAGTAATAATAATAATCATAATAATAACGATAATGAGATGTATCAAATTATGTGAAGAATGTAATTACCTGGGGATCAAAATTAACTCAAAATGTATCCAAGAAAATATTCGAGATGAAGAGTCGGCCCATTCTTTTTGTCGCTAAGTGTACGTATAGTAGTAGGACTTTATTAGACAAAAAGTAAGATATTTACAATATTATTTACAAATATGGGTCGCACGGGCAGTAAGCCGTACGTGCTGTTGACAGTCCGTTCAATAAAGTAATAATTGGTACTAGTGTAAAGAAAATAAACAAAAACAGCAATAACATTACAATTACATAAAGAAAACACAATAAAAATATTACCATTAAATAATAGCACAATAGCATTATACACTAAAAACATTAACATTACAATTACATAAAGAAAAACACAATAATATTACAATTAAGTAATAACACAATAGCAATAACATTACAATTACATAAAGAAAACACCATAATAATATTACAATAAATAATAACACAATAGCATTATACACTAAAAACATTAACCTTACAATTACATAAGAAAACACAATAATATTACAAATTAAGTAATAACACAATAGCATTATACACTAAAAAAACATTAACATTACAATTACATAAAGAAAACACATTAATATTACAATTAAATAATAACACAACAGCATTATACACTAATTAATTTATATATAATTGTTAATAATTAAGTGTACGTATATTAATGTAAGTACTACGCCAGTGAAATAGAATGATGTGCTTTAGGGATAACAACTATACAACTTAGAATTTGGTCTCTGATTCCCTTTTTTAAGTCTCCATCGAGCTATCTGTTGTATGTAAATATATATGTATTTACTATTTTTCTCTATTTATATAATAATGATACTAAAGTTTCGTAAATAATATAATAATATTATGTCTTTATATTCTAATTTACTTCAGGTAAATAAAAGTAAATCGCAGAATCAAGTGTTCTAATATATTCATCTAGCAAATCTGACATGGCTTAACCTCGTATTGTTTGATATAATAGTCATCTTAGAGCTTCCTTTTTCATCTGGTTTTCATTTAAATATTTTATGAAGCAATCTTCTTTCTTCCAATCTCATTATCTCTACGCGTCGCTTTCCTTAAATTCTATATCCCTTTTATTACCTTCGCTTATTTCTATTTCCATAACGTAGTTTTCTTAAATGTCTAGTATCGATATTTGTGTTCTGCCATGAATATGGTGTACACTTTTTGATTCGAGGATATCGTGTTCGAACTAATTTGCAATCTATTGATTTTTAAAACTAGAAGTAATTTTTACGCTTTCTTCTAAAGATAAGTAAAGTAGGAAGCATTTAATTATATTCATTCACGGCCCGTAAAAGAACTGGACGCCTGGAGTAAGAAGTCTCTGAAAAAAATGCAATGACCCTGTTTTCACGTCCATCTTTAAATTGCGAAGCTAATTACAGAGGATGTCAAAGAACATCAATAAATGTAATACGACTTTTTTACTTTAAAAAGATCTGTTCTGGGTGTTGGGAGGCAATCGCGCTCAATTGAGCCACAATTTCTGTCGAAGGAATTTCAGAATTAAGTATCTCGGCTAAAATATTTTAAATTCACTCTAGTACAAATAGTATTGTTTTTAGTTTAATGTAATTTTATATTTACGAAAATAATATTAAAATTAATATATTCATTCAACCCATTCGGATGCAATACCTAATAAGATGAGAAAATGTTTGCCTGAACCGGGATAAAGGTCCTTACCTTTACGCACTGGCGTTGTACCTCTTGAACAGCTCAGGCAATCCAGGAAGAAACAAAATTTTTTCTCTGTTTGAAATTCCCTTGTATCCTGTTTGTGAGCTTCTTAAAACTGCAACAGGGTTGCTTTCTAAGAAGACATTGCGATGAATTGTATTAGTTTTATTACTTTAGCTAATTTCATTGATCCCCCCTTTGTTTCGTTCAGGACATGGATGCTCCCCCAACGGATGGTTTCTTAACCAAACTAAATTACTACGGCTATTTCCCTATAGTTGTCAGCGATTGACATGAAGCTGTTAGATCACTTCAAACGGACAATTAGTAGGCAACTAAGATATTACTTGGATGGAGCAAGATCGGTTACATTTGGGTCAGAGGCCTTTTTATTCGGGATTGAGGTTCTTTTAAGAGCCTGCGGAACCAACGCAGATGTTTTGTCTATTAGATTTTCCATCCTAAATTCCATCGATCCTGGCCGGATTTAAACTCGCAAGGTTATAACCGCAACTCTGGAAGCAAGGTTATAACCGCAAGCGACATTAACTGATACAACATAGGGCAAATATTCCTTTAAGTTCTAATTACATTTCTTATTATTGCACCTGTTTTTAGTCTGTTTTTTTATTTATAAACCCAACGTGATATATTCTTCATATAAGCAATCTTATTTTATTTTAAATAGAATTAAGTAAAAAGGATTTCAAAGAGAGAAAATGTTGGGTCTGTTCCTGGTTTGTCTGAATAGCTAAAGTGGTAAGTACACTAACGCATAAAATCTGGAGATTTCAAGCACAAATTTCGATTCATGAAAATAATTTGTTCTATAGTTGTATTCACTATATATTTATTCAAATATATTGAGAACCTAGAATGGAATATGAACTCTTTCATCAGTAGTTAAGGAATAACGTTAATAAGAGATAATAATATGAGTACAACAGTGGTCGATAACATAACTTTATGTGAAGACTGTACTTGGCTGCAGGTGTAGGTAATAGTACGCAGAATACCGTATGGAGTGTATGCGACAATATTAGAGAAATATAAATTACGAAATTCATATGTGAATACGTATTGCGTTGTCAAATGAATTGAAAATCAAAATAGGGATCAATACATTTGTTTTATGAAGATGCAGATAAACACGTGACAAATTTAATTTCTACTCGTAGTAGAACGAGTCTCAACATTAAGAAATGGTATATAATGATTCACTATTACTATCTGACTCACTAAATACTTACGTCATCGTGTGTTCAATATAAACAGAGATTATATATTGATTCTATAAACTTCCATCTTCGTGCTAGAGGCTCTAATATCTCATGAATATATTTCCTTCTACAAGGATTTTCAGGAATTTTGATGCGATCTTAGAGGGATTAATGTATGAATAATAATAATAATAATAATAATAATAATAATAATAATAATAATAATAATAATAGTAAAAATAATACTTACTCACTGGCACAATCAAACCCGTAGGTTTATGGTCGCGCGGACATAAGCTCTCTATACATCCCTATCCTGAGCTAATGTTTTCCAATCATTCCCTGTATAATCTACTTCCCTCATATCATAGTTAATGTTATTCTCCCACCTCATTCTTGGTCTTACAAACTGGGCGTTTTCCCTCTGGCTTTCCTACAAGAAGCTTCCGTGCAAGTCTTTCATTCTCAATACGTGCAACATGACCTGCCCATCGCAGTCTACGAGACTTAACTGTTATAGTAGTAATAATAATTATAATAGTGATGATAATAATAATGTAATGTTCTGGTCGATTCCTTCTATAATTAAAAGTGATTAATTATAATATAAATCAGAATTAAAAGAAAGTAAGTGTTGTTTTCAGGAGGTGAAGATCTTCTTGAAGTTCTAGTAGAATTTATAATTTAAGATAGAATAGAGGAATCAGGATCAGGTAATCTTCGGAGATGTAGTTGGTAGATAGGGTTAAACCTAACTATGAAGAAACTCAGCTGAGAATGTAGACAATAATAACAGACTTTAATGAAAAATAAATGAGACAGCCAATCGGTTATACCGATGAAAATAATCTGTCTGGTTACAATTGTAAGTTTACATATATATATATATATATATATATATATATATATATATATATATATATATATAAAGGCCTATTATTACATTTGAGTGACACGCCCTTGTGGGGTAAAAAGGACGGTATAGTTTAGTTACGCCCATCTTCGTGTGTAAGATGACGTACTTGTTAGGGACGTGTGACACAATTCGAGTGCATAATATTATGTAACTAAGTTCTCCCCTTCTGGAAAGTCATAATTATTTTGAATGTTTCTAACCTCTGATCTTTTAATAGCTAAGCGATAACTATGTGTGGCCACTAATTGTGTAACACTTCCGTATATTGTATAACTATACCAAATAACTACAATTGTAATACATATTCAATTATTATGACATAATTCTTTAAAAAGGGTATTCTTCAGCATATTAGATACTGAAGTTACAGGTCCTATATTACAATAATAATAACAATGATTTTAATAATAATGATATTAATAATAATAGTAATAACGGCAGTAAGATTAATAATAAACTGGAGGAAAAGCATCCAATAGGTAGGCCAAGAATGATGTGGGAGAATGACTTTAACCATGATTTGAGGGAGATGAATTATACGGGAGATGATTGGAAAACATTAGCTCCAGAAAAGTATGGAGAGCTTATTTCCGCACCGCTATGAACATCCGGGTTCGATAGTGTCAGTGAGTTAATAATAATAATAATAATAATAATAATAATAATAATAATAATAATAATAATAATAATAATATTAACAATAATAATAATATTAACAATAATAATAGCAATAATAATAATAACAATAATTTTCCTTTCATATTTTAATCCCCGAAGGGCTGTTTATGGTCTACAAACATTTTCCAAATTTCTCTTCCTACACTGCCCAAACTAGTTTCTACCATTTAGATAGTACTATAAAATTTCCTTACGAATTCTGATTTGGGCATACGGCCCACGTGTTGGTGTCAGTTGTGTTGAAATTGATGGATGTAATCTATTATGGGCACCATTTCCAATTCTACAAGGATGATGTCATAATTTCTTCTATCATTCCACATGGTACAGCCTGCTGTTCACTGGCTCTAATTATCTTCATCACTATTTCGCAGGGACCGTGCCTCGCACCTGTAGAAGATAACTGGTCTTGGATAATATATTATATTTACAGATGCGAGTATGTTTTCGAATCACAGCAGACTTCATTATATTATTTATTATTCCTACAGATTCATTAAATTTTGCAATCTTGTAGAAGATATCCAATTCTGTCTAAAATGACAATCTGAAGCCGAGGTAATTAAATCGGCTACTCTTTCTATAATATTGTTACCTATGCAAAATGTTCAAGGTACAGGCGACATGAAGCCATTATTTTTGGGTTTTCAGTTGATATTTTATTTTAATATTTATCTTCTATTAATTCAAAATTATACAACGACCTATGTATATAATCCGCTTAGGTATTAAGATATCCAAATATAAATTGAAGTTGATACGTATTTGCCCATATCTTGTATTTTTAAATTCTTTGATGATTGGATTCATGTAGACGTTGAATGAAATGGGTGAAAGAGGACATCTTTTGTTTCACATCAGTAAAAATCCCTTTCATTGTTCGAAAACTGTCTCAAATTTTAACTAGAATTAAAGTTTTGTTGTACAAATTAAAAATGCCTCGACTAATTTATTTGATTGCTAACATTTCTAATAAATTATTTCGATGTATTTGATAAAAACCTTTTGTTGAAAACTATAAATGCTACGTTTGTTTTTACATTAAATTATCGATGTTTTTCTCTCAAAATTTTTATTTCGAAATAACCATCACCAAATTATCTTCCCTTCCTGAACCCATTCTGTTCTTCTCCTTAGAGTTTTGTATAATATCTATTTGGTTGGTTTATTATTTTGGAAAATATTTTATAACCAGAATTTAATGAACTGTTACCTCTGTAATTAGTGCAATCTTATCCCTTACATTGGCAATGTATCTTATATGATGCATTTATTTATTTATTTAATCTTGTTTATAAAATAATAGAAAAGCAAAGGATTAGAAATAATTTAAAATTGTGTCAAATTACATAATAATGCTCAATAATGACTAGTAGTTTTACACGGTTTTGGTTTTACTGCGACCCGAAACATTGAAATAACTGACACGAAAAATTATTTTTTCGTCAATTTAAGGGTTAAAATTCGGTATCATCATTATTTAGACCAGCTATTTAGTGGCTTCTAAATATCAAAATGACAAAAGTCCAAACAATGGCATTTTATGGTCTGTACCTAGTAAAATCTGCATATTAATAATACAGACAGCAAAACAGTACCAACTAAATTGGAAACGCCATCTTGAAAGAATGATTTCAAATCGGATCCCCAAAGTTGCTTATAATTATATACCAAGAGGACGATGATCTCTGGGCCGTCCTATGAAACGCTGGAGGGAAATTTTTCTATAGGATCGTAACAGGCCTTGGCCTAATAATTGGAAGGAAGAAGAAGAAGACAGCAAAATATCTTCGTTGATTTGGAAGGTTCATGCTGATCCCCAAGATCATGTGAATCAGTACAAAAAAGTTGAATATAGCAGGAATCCAAGGCAATACACTTAAGAAAGGTTGTGGTCAGACAGCAGAAAGTATCAAGCATCGCATTCGAATTTTTCCTGTCCCTTTCATTCACACATGAAGTAAGAAAGAGACGTTAGATATGGCAAAGTAGCATACAACAGAAATTATTATTTTCAATGCACAAGTAACTTGGCACAGACGCAAAGACTGAATCATATCACATAAATTAACAATAATTTATTTTAGTCCACCCTACGAACCTACCTTTGTGTCATAGTATAGCTTTTACTTTTCTGAGTACTCGAATTTTCCTCAATTCAATCCGAAGAAAATCTAGTCCTCATATTACTTTAGGAAATACAATTACATCAGTTACATTCTATAAGATGTTATCTAAAAAACTTATTTTTAATCAGACCTGTTAGAATTAGTTCTTGTCACCTTGAGGAAAGTTCAAGTTTGATTTTTGCGCGATAGTGCGTTTTTGTCGTACTTACCAGCAATGGTGACATTGAAAGTTCAATTTCCTACAATTCGGGTTTGCCAACCAAAATAACTAATACTGTAATATTACATTTACACCCACGTGCGGGAAATAAATCCACTGCCCTCTATGTATACTACGTACAATGTATATACAGAAAATATCCAAAAGGTAGTGTTAATATACATTATACGAAACAAATCACTGTATTTTAAATGAACTGAAATTTATTTGAAAAAATATTAAAACAATAACTAAGGACTTGTGGCTATGTTATTCAATAATTGTTTTCAAGGCCTCCTGTTGTTTCAACTAATAAACATTGCTCACACTGTTAACGTTAGTCAATTGTTTATAATTAACGCAAATATTTCCAACAAAGATTCAATTATTTTACTATTATTTATTATTTTCAAAACATCATCGCGCAAAGAATAATGTACAACGCACGTTTGTTAAGTGTTTTGCAGAATCTCGGAAATTAAAAACCTCGCTATCCCTCGGTTTTAAACACTTTCCTCAGTTCTGTACAAAGCACTTCCAAACCTCGCATCGTAATATACTATTATCTTTAGTTGGCCCAACTTTACATATCATAGTATAAAGATGTATACCTCTTTACTGAATTCCATAACATTATTTCATATCGTGACAGTCATTGTAATAGAACTGAGGTACTATTTGTAATTATAATAAAGAGTGTTATAAATATTATGAAAATTATTTATCTTGAAAATTATAAACTTTTTTATTTGAAGTCAAATACACTGAATCGCTTTTTTAAGTGATCAAGTGTTTTATGAATCAGAAAGCCGGTTATTTTCTACACATGAAGGTCTACGGCTAGATCAATACATCTCACCATTGAAAATCTGCCAAGTTAATAACTTTATCTGCACACATTCAAATCTCTAATTGTAGAAATGGTTTCTGATTTTATTAGATCTAGTACACTCATTTACCATATATGAGAACATAACACTCATTTTCACTTATACTTAAAATAAAAATATGAAATGAGCGAGAGAAATAACTCACACAACCAGTCGTAATTCTGCGGTTTAAATTTTCTTTTAAAATTGTTCACATTTTCTTTTCAAAAGAATATAACAGCGATATGAACAAAAGAATAACTGCAGTAATAATAATAATAATAATAATAATAATAATAATAATAATAATAATAATTCAAATGATCCCACTACTGTTTTTTGACTATAGATTTACATTGTGATATATTTTTAATTGATTAAAACATATTGTATAAATATGTATGCTTCATTAATAAATAAATCTGTATTTAACAATCTCTAAATTAACAGGGTCAAAAATATAGTATCATTAAAATTCTCCCAATCGAGATAAATTTTGTTAGAAAAATGTCCAGTTTCACTACTCAGAAGGAACTCATTTTGCTTTAGCTATATAAAATGGACACTCTGTATATACTGTGTAAAGAAATTTTAAAATAATGTAGTGATATTGTAATAAGTGACCGCAACGGAGTTTCGTAATGCATTTTAAAAGCATTAATACATATTATTTTTCTTCGATATCTGAAGGGAAGTCGAAAATATATATACTTTACAGTAAGAAATGCATGAAGTTCTGCTTTCCGAAATTTACCTTCCTCTTTTTATGTAATTAATCTTAATAGAGCGGAGGTTAGCTTTAAACCTGGTTCCGCGCAACCCCAATAATATATCATATTCAATCCCCTCCCTGCATAAATCTTGCTGATGCTTCGTGCCGTCTTCGTTAATTCATCATGACTACATCGCCAGACTTTTCTCTTTAGCTGTTTAACTATTCATTAGCATTTTAGCACGAGCATGTTTTAATCAGGAGAGTATAACCCTTGGTCTAGAGTTATAAATTAAAAAGAACACACACCAATGAAATGCGAATTAAAACAAAAATAAAACGTATATCTTACGCTTCATTCGTCATGGAAATAATACAAAAATCTACCTGTTGGGAAGTAGACAATGGTAGACGTTATAAAGTAATTTAAAGTTATTTAGATTATTATAAAAATATTAATCTATTTGTGTTTAAAGATGAGACTATAGAAGTGTTTTGTTTGGAGTCATGGAAAGTATGGAGCGGAGAACTGGATATTTAGATTTAGAATTAACAAAGGCAGGTAGTAAACAAATAGAGACTGCTGAAATGAAGATGTTGAGAGCAATAGCAGGATACCAAAGAACCGATAAAAAGAAAAACGAAGATATAAGAACAGAACTCAATATATTTAATCTCTGTGAAAGAATAAAATATTATCAAAATGCTTATCTTCAGCACGTATTACGAATGAATGAACAGCACATACCAAGACGAATGTATAATTATAAACCAAAAAGAGAAGAATGTTGGGAAGACCATTGAAGAGATGGAAGGTACAATTAGACCTATAATGAGATCGGAACAGGCCATTAGGCTTAATCCTTTTGTTGAAGATGAAGATGAATAATATATTTATTTAGCCTGGTGGCTTTCTCGTCCACTCACCAGGACAAACATATATTACATTTAAATACAAACAAGTACAATAATAGTACATACTATACACTTAATATTAGTCAACACAAAATAGTAGTGAGATCACTTCAAATTTTCTTATTATTATTATTACTGCAGTTATTGCTTTGTTCATATCGCTGCTATCATACTGTTTAAAAAATGTTAACATTTTTAAAAGCAAAATTAAACCGCTGTATTGTGATTGGTTGTGCGAGTTATTTCTTTCGATCATTTTATATTTTTATTTCAATTATGAGTGGGAATGAGTGTTATGTTCTCATATATGTTAAATGAGTGTACCTGATCTAATAACATGGTTATTTTCTACTCATGTAGATCTACAGCTGGATCAATACATGTCGCACCACTGAAAACCTACCAAGTTAATAATTTCATCTGCACACATTAAAATATCTGATTGTAGAAATGTTTTCTGTTTCGAGCTGTTACACCTTTGGGTATACATTCTTTCTATAGTTTAATTTTATTGTAGTATTAGATATTATGTCCATTATTATTCAGTTTGACCAGATAATTAATTCTTATGTTTGCAAAGTTTTAGTAAGCTAGATACGTAATTTATATGGATTGAAAAAGCAACGGCCAAGCACAACCCTGTGGAACTCCAGCTTTACGGTAGGTCCACGAAGAGCATACTGTAGAATTTCCTACAACAATATTTTAAAATGTAGGAGTTAAGATATTCAAATTTCTAGACTTTGTAGACGGCCACAAGATAGCCGGATTGTCTGCTCTGTAGTTTGGTAGTTTAGAAACTGAGTTGGCCCCAGGAACTATGGTGTGGCCAGAAGTTTTAGCTAGTTTAAAAATATTTACTCCACCGGTTTCCAACCCGCGACTTTTCTACTTGTAGCGCATTGCCTTAACAAACTACGCTATGGCGTTCATCCAAACTCCTTATTTTCATAGAACTCTTTCATTATATTTTAAAACATCGCGGAATTCAATTTCAATGTTGCAATGCCTGCTCGGAAGTGGGCATGTGGCAATTAATAACTCATATGCTGGTTGTTGAATATGTAGAAAATATTTTATGTTTATTAAAATAATGAAATTTGACATAATATGAAGGGTACAGAAAAAAAATCAGGTAAGTCTCTTTTACCTTGAAAGCTATAAAACATAATTTTATATGTACAACATCCATATCTTCTTACGTGATTCCCAAACATTGGAGGTAAATGAATCATGACTATACTGTACATGTTACATTTTTAAACTTCTAAATTATAGTGCTTTCCTTGAAGAATCTAATGACACCTCAAACTTCATTTCGGCAAAGAAGTGACTTACTTTTACCCTTCATATGGAATATAATTATTACATGCTGCAAGAATTAAAACAGTTTTGTTAATACTGCACAAATCCTATAGAATATAAATTCTGAATTTATGTATTAACACTTGTTAGTGGTGATAGAATGAAGAGTTTAGGAAAATATATCGAAGTAAGCATTAATCGAAAAGTAATTCATGTTTAATTCGTGAACTAAAATACGAATGTCGGTACAAATACCTCTCGATCACTATATGTACATCATCCTATCATTCCAATCCATCCATTGTAATTCTGCCCGAGGGCTGGTCTTTCACTACAATCATAGTATTTTCATGCTATCTTTGCAGCTTTACTAGGGAATTATAGATGGCTGTAAATTCCCATTGCTTTCCACACCGGTGAAGGATGACGATGATGTCCGGATGATTTACGGGGACCGTTTGGCCCTAAGCCTCCTGACATATGTCTTACAGGGAGGAAAAACCCCGAAACAACCTCACCCAGGAGCCTGTCCCGACCGGGAATCGAACCCGGGCCCGCTGCGTGACAAGGCAGGACACTAGTCGATACCACAGCGGTGGACTCCTATTACATTAGCCTTGTTTAATGCGAATGAGTGAGTGAATGACGTGACTTGTGTTAAATGTTTGTGCTGCCTTGGAAATGGCATCGCATTAAACAACATCATTCAGTGAGATCTTCCATGCCCTTGTATGGTAAAAAAAAGTATATAAGTGATATTGGGAATTTAAGCTTTCACTCCCAATGTTCACTCTATGCCCCGGCTGGCATGACATTTAAAGGGAGCCGTTAAATTAAGTAAAAAAAAGAATAATAATTAAATAATGACTATTTGCGATATATTCAACTAGTAGCCTAGTTGGTTGAATTTTGAGTACATAAAGGACATGTGTCCACCGCTCTGGTCTCGATGTGGTCTCGAGGTAGCGTGCTGCCTTGTCACGCAGCGGGCCGGGTTCGATCCCCAGTCGGGGCAGTTTTTCTGGGTGAGGTTTTTATCGGGTTTTTTCCTCACCTGTAAGACAAATGTCAGGAAAACTTTAAGGCCCAAACGGTCCCCGAAATCATATGGCCATCATCATCATCATCATCACCATCATTATCATCATCATCCTTATCATTATCATCGTCATCCTTCACCGGTGTGGAAAGCAACGGGAAGCTACCACACCTACAATTCCCTAGTAAAGCTGCAAGCAGAACATGAAAATGCTATGATTGCAGTGAAGGACCTGCCTTCGGGCAGAATTACTAGTGATGAAAAGGACATGTTTAAACACGTGATTGATTGTATAATTAAAACATTTGTCAACTGAGTTTGAGATTTTGCTACCGGGTAAATAAGATCATTTTTCAATCAATGCAACACAGAACGATCATTGTTCCAACAAATGTTAATTCTATGGTTTGAAATTATGTAGCCACGAGCTCTTCATTTATGTCCTATGTTCAGCGTAATTATTATTTACAGAGATAAATTAACTTGCGAAATGATGAGTTGTCATTAACATGGCCGTCGGATAATGTAGACTATTGTAACTCGATTGTTACGTGTATTCCACCTTTCGTAATTGTACTGTACATGAGTCTGCATTGTTACGAGTAACTTTGTCTTCCTCTGTTTACTCCATACCAAAATAAAAATGGTAATTTCAAATGTGTTTGGTAGCGTATATATTTTACCTGATATACAGGGCTATTCAAAAAGAAGGAACAGACTTCAAACATTTATTTCTTCCAAACTACAAAAAAAAAAAATAGAAACACAATTCCAACGTTTCTGGAAAGTGAAAACTTTGAAGTTCCTATCACGGCCGCATTAGCGCTGTTGCTTGTCATGTTGATTATTTGTATTAAAATGGCGACACAACAAGACGTTCGATTGGAAGAGGAGGATCAGAAGATAACTTGATTACCGGTGGCCTCCCAGGTCATTAGACTTAGTCCTGTATGAATTTTTTCTGTGGAAATAAGTAAA
Source organism: Diploptera punctata (assembly GCA_030220185.1). NCBI lineage: Eukaryota > Metazoa > Arthropoda > Insecta > Blattodea > Blaberidae > Diploptera > Diploptera punctata. Next base: position 101,686 of record JASPKZ010003757.1, read on the forward strand.
AGTCTGTGTTTTTATAGGGGGTATGTCTGATACTCTTGAAAATCTGCGACATCGAATTATTTAAGCTGTGAATTCGATAACTAGAGATCAGCTGATTCATGTCGGACAAGAAATGAACCACCGTTTTCATATTTGTCATGTAACACATGGTACTCATATTAAATGCATAAAATAGTGAAATTTGAACTTTTCACTTTCCAGGAATGTTAGAATTGTGTTTTTTACTTTTTGTAGTTTGGAAGAGATAAATGTGTGAAGTCTGTTCCTTCTTTCTGAATAGTCCTGTATTAAGAACAGTTGAGTCTCGTAGGCTGCGATGGGCAGGATATGTGGCATGAATGGGGAATGCAAGAGGGCATGGAAGCTTCTTAAAGAAAACCAGAGGGATCAAGAATGAGGTGGGTGAATAGAATTAATCATGATTAGAGGGAAGTAGATTATACAGGGGATGATTGGATAACATTGCTTAGGATAGAGAGCGAACTAATTTTCTTACATACTTGAAGGTAAAATGTTATTCGACCAAAGTAAATGCAGTCATGCATCTGCTTGTTTACATTACAACTGAAACGTAGCTCAGAAGAGGTATAGTTACAAGTGTAAATTATCCTTAGTAATCAGTAAATAAGTAGGCCGCGGTGGACTAGTGGTTATACTCCTTGCCTCTAGTTCCAAGGGTCGCGGGTTCAAACCCGGCCGGGGTCGATGGATTATTTTTAGAACGAAAAAATCCAAGGAGCAAGTCCTCCGGGAGAGACTTTAAGTCGTGCGTTCCGAGTCTGAAGATTTTCAGGCTCGTAAAAGATCATTAAGCCTGAATAAAGAGGCCTCTAAGCAAAATTTACCTGACATCAACGTCCTAGTAATACCTTAGTTGCCTAGTTAGATATCTCATTTAGTCGATATTGACCACATGCTATCCGTGACATCTATTAGCAAGTAAGATAACTAAAAAGTCCTTACAAAGGTGAGGTTATGGCTAAACAATGAGCTAAGCCATTATAAATAGATGGATTGAGTATATACATAAATTTCATATTTCTTGTTTAATGATATTTTCTCAATAATGGTAAAGTGTGTATGCACCCTATACGTCCCTCGTGAAAAATGGGTGCTCGCCTAGCGGGTCATTCTTCACTATACTAATTTAGTTATTCTTATTTCCCTACAGATGTCAGTGAGTGACCCTCAGGGTCACTAACGTAGGGCGAATATTCTTGCATGAGCCTGAAATTCTTCAGAACCCAGGACCCAAAGCTTAAGACCTACCGGAGGATTTGTTACTTGGACTTTCTATCCTAAACATCCATTGTTCACGACAGGTTTGAAGCCATGATCCTAGGTACAAGAAGGAAGTAACGTAACTAGACTATCGCGACCGACTTAATGAGGGTATTTTCTCTTAAAAATAGGGTAAATTATTAAATTATTTAGGTATGTTGTGTCACTTGGCAACCCTTTTTGAAGAACAGCAATACTCACGATATTGCATGTGCTGAGTTATGTTAAAAGATTTCCATTGTATAATACAGATCAGGTATCTTGCAACAAAACAGTTCCTGTAAATAAGCATGCGTCCTACATATCTAAACATTTAAGCTTCTTTGGGATATATCGTAAGACTGTAATATCATATAGGGCTGCTGTGAAAAAAATTGGCAAAGAACAAATGAGGGAAATATTTAAGATTTTTGGGGCTTTCCAAAGTTACACCTACCTCATAAATGTACATTAACTACCAGAATGCATATTCAATTACCTATCGGGGTGTTCCAAATAATGTGTCATTCTCATTGTAGGATAAAGATTGACTAGCGGTCTATATGGAACATTTTCTGTGATGCTCAGAGCTTAAAGAAAAGTTTGCTTATACAACACAAATTGATCAAGAGTAAGCTATAACTCAGAAGATATTCGTTTTATGAGCCTTGTTTTCAGGAACATTTGTTTTGGTACCTATACATAATTTTTCGAACACTCTATATATTATTATTATTATTATTATTATTATTATTGTTGTTGTTATTATTATTATCACTATTATTATCTAATTCAATGACATTATCCGAACCCAGAAGTTCATGACCACGCGGACATAACATATCCACATGTCCTTATCCAGAGCTAATGTTTTCCATTGATTTCCTCGTATAAATCACCTCTCTCAAATCATGAATGGTTAATGTTATAATCCCACCCCATTCTTGGAGACCTAATGGACGCTCTGAATCTGGATATCCTACAAGAAGTTTCCCTGATCCTATTCCATTCTCCATTAGTGCCAAATTTCCAGCTCATCGCAGTCTACGAGATTCTACTTATTATTTCCATTTTACCCATATAGATAATGTAGTTCACTGCAAACAGTTCTCCATTCGCCTTTTTTTCTTATCTCTTTCGTCCAAAATTTGTCCCAAGAACTTTATTTTAAAACTCTCGTAATATTTTCTCATTATTATTATTACAATTATTATTATTGTTTTTCTTATTATTTATACTTACTTACTCACTGGCACTATCGAACCCGTAGGTTCATGGCCGCGCGGACATAAGCTCTCCATACATCCCTATCCTGAGCTAATACTTTCCAATCATTCCCTGTATAATCTACTTCCCTCAAATCATAGTTAATGTTATTCTCCCACCTCATTCTTGGTCTACCAACTGGGCGTTTTACCTCTGGCTTTCCTACAAGTAATTCCATGCAAGTCTTTCATTCCCCATACGTGCAACTGTCCTGCCCATCGCAGTCTACGAGACTTAACTGTTCTTATTATATCTGGCTTCCTATAAAGACCATGTAGTTCATTGTTATGTAGTCTTCTCCATTCATCTGTCTGTTCATCTCTTCTTTGGTCCAAAAATTTTCCTAAGTACTTTATTCTCAAATACTTGTAATCTCCTTTCCTCCCTTAAAGTAAGAGTCCATGTTTCGCACCCATATAACATAACTTGTAGAATAATAGTTTTATATATTTTCAGTTTAACGTTTTTTGAAATGAGTTGGGATATCAAGAGTCTCTGCAATGCATAATAGCACGCATTTCCAGAATTGAGCCTATGTTTAATTTCTTTATGCATCTCATTCCTATTTGTGATTATTGCTCCTAGGTATTTGAATTCAGCCACTTCCTCAAAATTTCCCTCATTTGTCATTAGCTGTCCATTTCCATTATATAATGAATTTCTACATGTCGCCATATATCTAGTTTTATTGATATTTACTTCCAGTCCTAATTTCTTAGTGTTACTCAATAGTGTGTGCGTGTTGGCCTTTAGTGTCTCCTCGCTATCGGCCAATAATACTACATCATCAGCATAAACTAACAGCTTATTAATACCATTCAGTTGTAAGCCTTCCTCATTCTCTAAAGATTTAATGGCATGCTCTAGTACAAAATTAAATAGTAGAGGAGATAGTGCATCTCCTTGCTTCAACCCATTCTGGATTTCAAAAGTGTCCGAAAACTGTTTGCCTACACGCACCCTACTTTTTGTGCCATTTAGACACATTCGTATAAGTCTAACTAACTTTTTAGGAATTCCGAACTCCAGCAGGATACTATATAACTTCTCCCTGTTAATTGAATCATATGCTTTTTTGAAGTCTACATATAGTTAATGTACAGTACCATTATATGCCCATTTCTTTTCTAAAATTGTCTTATACTAAAAATCTGATCTGTTGTAGATCTGTTTCTTCTAAATACACATTGATGATCTCCTAGAATGTCATCAATATAGGGAGTAAGTCTGCTTACTAATATATTTGTTAGAATTTTGTACGAAGTTGAAAGTAATGAGATGCCCCTGTAGTTGTTGCAATCAGTTTTATCTCCTTTCTTATAAATTGGTACAATAATTGATTCCTTCATTTGGAAGAGCTTCTTTTTCCCAAATCATACTAAGCAACCAGCAATCTTGTCCATAAATTTTTCTCCCCCTGATTTTATCAATTCCGCTGGTATCTCATCCGAACCTGATGATTTAGACATCTTCAATTTTTCTATTGCCATTTCAACCTCTAATGCACTTGGTTCTTCGACTAGCATTTCTGCTGTCTGTAAATTATCCTCCTCAATGTCCTGTTCTGTATGTACATTTAATAGCTGATTAAAGTAACTTTTCCATCTATTTAATATACTCCTGGAATCTGCAATCATATCCCCATTTTCATTCCGAATTATGTTTGTTCTAGCCTGAAACCTTTCTTCTCTATCCTAATTCCCTGATATAATTCTCTAATGTTCCTATTTTTTGCATTCATTTCAAGATCATTAATCTTCTCTCTCAAATATTCCCTCTTTTTACCCTTTAGTAACTTGGTGGTTTCCCGTCTAATACTACCCAATTGCTCTAAAATTTACCTCATTTGGCTCGTGTAACCATTTCAATTTTGCTAGCTTTCTTTTCTTCACAATGTCAGCACATTCCTCATCAAACCATTTCTTGTTTTGCCTCTTTTTTAAACAACCAATGCTTTCTGATGCTGACAATTTAATAGTGTCTCTTATAGCCTCCCATTCTTTATTTATATCACTTTCTTCTTCGTTTGCCACATTGCCATCTGAAGATTCCAGTACTTCAAATCTATTAGCAATTTGATTTGGTATTCTTGCCGCATTTCATCATTTTTCAAGTTTTTAATTCAAATTTTACAGTATCATCTTTAGCAATTGTTCCTCTCATAAGCGATAGCCGTTGTCTGATTTTCACTCTGACCAGATGATGATCCGAATTGCAGTCTGTCCCTCTAACTGATCTAACATCGATGATGCTGCTGTGCCAGCGTTTATCCACTAATACATGATCTATCTGGTTCCGAGTTTCTCCATCTGGGGACGTCCAGGTGTATTTATGAATATCCTTATGCTGAAATGTTGTGCTCTTAACAATGAGATTCTTTGATATGGCAAAATGTGACTAATCTAACCCCGTTGTCATTACTATCTTCATGAAGACTGAATTTGCCTATTGTGGTTTGAATATATCTTCCCGCCCCACTTTTGCATTAAATCTCCCAAGACAATTTTCATATGATATCGTGAAAGGCTATCAAATGAGCATTCTAATTCTTCATAGAACTCATCCTTGATCTTGTCATCTTTATCTTCTGTGGGGGCATGTACATTTACAATTATAAAATCATGTCGTTTACCCTTAAGAATTATGTATGATATCCTATCACTAACAAACTTAATATCTCGGATAGCGGATAGGATCCTCCTTCTGACTAAAAAACCCGTTCCAAATACAGGTATTTCTGCACCCCGTAGTTATTATATTGTTGTTATTTGTTTTGTTGTTATTATTGTTATTATTATTAATGTTATTATTGTATTAATGTTATTGTAATTATTATTGTTATTATATTTATTATTTTATTATTGTTATTATTATTATTATTATTATTATTATTATTATTTTTATTGTTATTGTTGTTACTATAATTGTTATTGTTGTTATTATTGTTTTGTTGTTATTATTGCTATTGTTATAGTTATTGTCATTATTATTGTTATCGTTATTATTGTTGTTATTGTTATTTTGATTATTATTATTGTTATTATTATTATTATTGTCATTGTTATTGTCACTTTAATAATCATTTTTATTGCCATTGCTTTTGTTGTTTTAATGATTTGTTGTTGTTGTTGTTAAAGGAATTTGTAACAAATTATCATAAGTAATGCCACGAGAGATTTCCAAATTATCGATAAATTCACGACTCACTTCGTGAGTCGTGAATTTATCTAGAGAATTTTGAAAATAAGAGTGGCATTTGTTAGGACTATTTAACGAATAAAATTAAGCTGTTTACTCACAAATCATTGTTTGACTATGTTATTTTAAAATATTTATGTATTTAATGTAAACGGCGATGTTTGAAAAAAAAATCAGAACTGTGAGGTTATGTTCATTCACTGCAACTAAATCATATTATTTATTGCCAAATAAGATCGCAATATTGTAACTATGTACCCAAGTGGACAAATAATGAAACACATCAAAATATATATCATAATCAACATTACGGGTTATTCATTTATTTTTTAGTAAACAACTCAGTAAAATCAAGGAATCTGTTCATTATTTGCTATATTCAATTATTTGTTGGAGAAAAATAATGTTCTGTCCTGTTCAGAACATTAAAAAGGAGGAGCTTTATTTTTCACAAAAGTAGGAGCTGATATAGAGAAACCGATAAAGAGCGAGGTGAAATACGACTGTCATTGGTTTGTAAAACAAAATTCATTGAAATGTGATTGGTCATTGAAACGTGATTGGTCATTGACTAACATTTGTGGCTTGGTTAAATAGTCACTTATAAGCATGTAAAGTTTGGTGCCTCAAATTATATTGTACTTTTGCTTGTCTTTGGTCTGTGCCCGTATACGAGCTATTTATCATTCGGACAGATCTATATTAAAATGTATGTATATATGTATGTCTGTATGGACTTGCACTTGCCTCCGATGAGATGAATCAGTTATGTTCAGTCCATTCGTAATAAATGCACATATTAAGAATTCTTTATGGTGTTATATGCGTGAATGGATGAAATATTAACTGAATCTTTGTTCAGAATATCGCTTTGATTCTTTCTGAAGCTGCTAGTTAAAGGGTCTTTTTTGAGCCAAGGATGGACAATGGCATCTATTGTCAGAAAATAGTATCCGTCAGTAAAGGCAGAATCAGAATTCCCCAACTACTAACATTCTAAGTGCGTTTGACCGTCCTATAACCCGATTTCGTATGCAATATAAAATTGTTAGAGATAAGGTCGCGCTCACATCGGATACGAATTTGTATTGTACGAACTGATCTTAAGAATTGAGTGCAGACTGGTTACGTTTTTCTCAGCCAGGCAGGTAGTCTTACCGTTGTGCTGGTACTGTCCAGTCGAGTTTGGATGTATCTTTGTTGCGCAATGAAATTGTTTCTTGATAGGTAATAGAAACAGATTCATGACTGTAGGAGAGAATAGAAGCACAACGAATGCTCATAATATCACGGAACCATTCAAAATGTATTTCTCTCTCAATAAAAAAAACAGGGCCAGCCTCATGGGCTAGTGGTTAGCGTTTCTCACTACTGTTCATGAGATCCCGGGTTCGATTCCCGATCAGATCATAGGATTTTTTCCTTAAAGGGAATTATTCCTGTGGTTGTTCATGGTCTGGAATTTAGGTTAAGTTTAGGTTAAGAACTCTCCTGTCACTTCATTATCACTTATCACCTATCATATCAATGAGGTTCACCGCTATGATCTCGCGGTTAGCATGCTGCCTTGACACGCAACGGGCCCGTGTTCGATTCCCGGTCGGAACAGGCTCCTGGGTGAGGTTTTTTCGGGGTTTTTCCTCACCTGTAAGACAAATGTCAGGAAGCTTAGGTCCCAACGGTCCCCGAAATTCATCTGGCCATCATCATCCTTACCATTATCATCATCCTTCACTGGTGTGGAAAACAACGGGAAGCTACAACACCTATAATTGCTTAGTAAAGCTGCAAAGCATAGCATGAAAATGCTATGATTGCAGTGAAAGACTACCCTCAGGCAGAATTACTATGCATGGATATCATCGAGATAACGTAATTCCGCCTTCTATGGGCCCCAACTTCAGAAGTGAGTTACAATTACGCCATTGCCAGGAGAGAACACCAGAAATGTCGAAATGACAACCTGGGACATTGAATAAAGAAAACGGGAACAGTAATTCATATGGTCTATGTAACATGTGTGATTCATAAATAAATATATGACTAAATTTACCAGATATTATTAATTCTTCGGATATTCATGTTGATGTGACTTAGATGATATGTTGAACCATTTGATCGCACAATATTTTTGCCCAAAAACCAAATTAATAAATTGTTCGATGTCCATTTTATATATTAAACGTACGAAATTAGTAAAATATCCCAAAAAGTTGGGATTGATTTCGGACGTCGGAACTATATGTGTGTAAACGTACGAATAACTCGCATGTAGTGTGAACGCTGCCATAGTACTAGAAGGATCAGGATCGTTCGTGCATTTTGGTAAGTGTTCGCGCGACCTAATTTCGTACGAAAGCGCATGTAAAGTTAGAGCGGCCTAAAACTTTCAATACGTAAAATTTGAAGGTTATACCTAACCTAGTGTTGAATGTTCGTTAGACTTGTTTATAACTCCTTGCATTTTCTTACAATACATTTACTTGCGAATTATATATATATATATATATATATAAAAAGAAGAGAATTCAATTTAGAAACACATTTTGCTTTCATAGATTTTGAAAAAGCATTCGACACAGTCAAGAGATCAAACTCTTAAATATATTGGAAGACAGAAATATACCAAATTTACTTCTGCAGAACATACAAAATATTTACAAAGACAACACCATAAAGATTAAATTAAATAACATTTTCTGAAGAAGGAATTATAAATCGTGGAGTGACAAAAGGCTGCCCCCTATAACCAACACCCTTTGCGATTTATATCAACGAAGTAATATGTTGCTGGAACAAGAAATATAAATTTGGGATAAGAATATCAGAAAATACAAAATTAAACACCCTATTGTTTGCAGATGACCAAATAATAATATGCAATTCCGAAGATAATCTACAGACAGGTCTGTATGGACTTAACAAAATTACAGAAGAATATGGATTGAAGATATCTACAGAGAAAACAAAAATTATGGCATTTCAAGGTGTAGATCCTGTCAGAAGTAAAATTGCACTTGACAATAAAATTTTGGAGCAGGTGAATAATTTTACATATCTAGGATGCAATATCTCATATGAAGAAGAAAAGGATGTAAATGTAAAAATATCTAACTTTTTAAGAATTGTAGGAATAATAAATTCTATCTTCAAGCCACAGTTAGTCCAAAAACATTCAAGATTAAAAGTGTATAAAACACTGGCTCTTCCAACTCTTTTGTATGGTAGCGAAGTATGGACATCGAAACAGAAGGATATACAGAGACTTAGATCTGCTGAAATGAGATACCTTCGGAGGACTGCAGGATACACACTACTAGATCACAAAAAAAAATGAAGACATCTTAGAAGAATTACACATGGAACCTTTAGAAAACAAAATTTCTGATTATAAGTCAAGATGGATGCAACATGTTCACCGAATGGAAAATCACAGGATAACCAAACAAATGTTAAGATATCAACTTTCAGGAAGAAGAAGAAGAAGACCAGGACGTCCACTCAAAAGACTTCTGGTTGGTGATTCTTTTGAGGCCAAAACAGGTCAAGAAATGGCCTAAATTCGTGAATGTACTATGATGATGATGATGATGATGATGATATATATATATATATATATACATCTAGGCAATTTGATAAGTATGTAGTTTGCAATGCCACCAAAAAATATATATTGTGTGCAGTTTCCAAGTTGGAGGAAGATCGATGGCACAGATCCAAGTTGTATGAACCAAGTAAAAGAGAGTACATTTTCAGATGTTCTTTTACGCGAGAATACAAATGTTTTTATGTAGACTTTGTTCCACATGCTAAAGGAAGCACGTAGCAGTAAAATGTCGCAACTGTAATAATTTTTGCATTACGTAAAACTAGTAAAAATAAATTTAGATAAGTTGATGCTGTTTCCTATGTGAGTGCTTGTGTTACTGCTTCTAGTTCTTGATGAAAAGATCTTGTGTCCTTGTCATAAGAAGGAAAATTCAAAATGAAACCAGCACAGATGTGACAGGAAATTTAAATGAAGTTTTCTCCAGTGTCACCAAGGATAAGAAATTAAATTCTACATATCTGACGACTATTCTTGGTTCCAGCAATTTCATTTAAACTACGGGTAGATTGCAAGATACTTGATTTTAAAGTTGATTCTAATTCACTATTCTTGAACATGTTTAATACATAGTTTATTTTTACTAATAGAGAATAGCCAACGAAGCTTCGTTATGCTGAAAAAATTCATATTTAAATGAAACATAATATATTATGTTACTTCATGGGTCATATCCAGTTAATATTTTATTTACGAAATTATACATAGGCTCAATTCTGGAAATACGTGCTATTATGCATTACAGAGACTTTTGATGTCCCAACTCCTTTCAAAAAACGTTAAACTGAAAATATATAAAACTATTATTCTACCAGTTATATTATACGGATGTGAAACATGGACTCTTACTTTAAGCGAGGGAAGTAGATTACGAGTATTTGAGAATAAAGTTCTTAGGAAAATTTTTGGACCAAAGAGAGATGAACAAACATGTGAATGGAGAAGACTACTTAACAATGAACTACATGGTGTTTATAGGGAGCCAGATTTAATAATAACAGTTAAGTCTCGTAGACTGCGGTGGGCAGGACATGTGGCACGTATGGGGAATGAAAGAGGTGCATGGAAGCTTCGTGTAGGAAAACCTGAGGAAAAACGCCGAGTTGGTAGACCAAGAATGAGGTGCAAAAATAATATTAACTATGATTTGAGGGAAGTAGATTATACAAGGAATGATTAGAAAGCATTAGCTCAGGATAGGGATGTATGGAGAGCTTATTCCCGCGCGGCCATAAACCTACGGATTCGATAGTGCCAGTGAGTGAATAAGTAAAATGCTCTTTAACACATCGGGTCGCGATTCAAATCTGGCTGTAAAAATAAATTCTCACATACCACTTTTTTTTTCGGGTTAAGGTTTTTTACAGTATGCTCTGTAAATCTACATTATGGAACTCGTAGCTTTTCTTCCCTTCCGAAGGAAGCCATGCTAAGTATCAATCAACGCAAACTGATTTTGAATACAGAAATTCGGAAGAAGTTTAAGTTCTTAACCAAAAGCCCGGAACGAAGAATACGGACTTCAGAAATGAGGTTTTTGAGGGGTTGTGACTGGCTATACAATAGCAGATCGGAAACGAAATGAAGATATACGAACAGAACTAAATATATCCAAGTTGTTAGATAGGATTGCACAATACAGAGACGAATCAATGGACCACATCAATAGAATGAATAACAACAGAATCCAAAAAATATTCGTTACTACAGACCACAAACCGAATAAATGTAGGAAGACCTAGTAAAATATGGACAGACCAATTCTAACATGCGATCGCAACACACCTTAAGGTCTAATTCTTGATGTTGAAGTTTTGAACAAGTGTTGAGTATGTTAACCACTAGACAATCAAGACCGACACCACCATAAATGTTAAAAGTAGAAAAATCATTTCATGAACAGGTCGGAGAGAAAAACAATAGAGACCGCATAATTGAAATAGTTATTTACGTTACAAGGATTATAAGTTGAGATTTTACGGATGAGGTGAGAGGTTTACGGCCGAAAACTTGCTGAGGGCGAAGTTTCAAGAGTGAATTCGTAAAAAAATTGAATAATGTAAACACACAATTGTATTTTATATGGAATTTCAAATCACTGATAAAAATTAAACTTATCTTCTTTTTAATAATGCTAAAAATGTACGTCACACAGGAACTACGTTAACTAAGCGAATTTCTCAGCACGTAGAATTTTCGGTCCAATTGTATAGGTTTACGGAATATATATATTCATTTTGCAAAATTGGATAAATCAAATTTCTGATGCCAGTGCGTTTAAAAGTATCGAACTACAGTGAAAATAAATAATGCATAAGCATGAGCTATTTCATATGTATTGCAGGCCCTTTACTGTGTTATAATTTGTCACCAATTAAAATAGTACCTACATATTAATTTTACGCTACTTTAATTTATTTTATATCTTAATAAAGTAATGAATGTTAGAGGATACGTTCCCTATTTAAGGGTTAATTAAATTGTTTGGTATACATTACGGTAGCGGTTGTCAATTTTTAATTTCGGGTTTCAGGTAAACCCCCCACTCTTAATGGTCTGATTTGCGTTATTTTTCGAGAATTCCTATCTCGGTTTATTTTAATAGCATATTCTGAGTTTTGTTGCGACCGCTAGAGATCTTTCAAATTTTTGTGCTAGGTGAACAACTGCATCCAATTGTCCGATTTTGCTGGTTAATGAACTCGACTTTACATGTTGTCTGCTATAAGCTAAGTTTGATTTCGATGTAAACAAACATTGAGCCGTTAGAGCGTTAAATTAATCGATTTATATACATACACACACAGGGTGAGAGATATGTTGATAATTCTTAACCCATTCGCCTCAAAAGACGAGGTAGACTCACTTAGAGTTAAGTGGCCATCAACTCAGAAGTCGAGTTACACTCGCTTAACTCTGCTGTTATGTATTTTGATGTAATTTGTACATCCCTTGGCAGGATAATATTATGTTAACATTTATGAATAGTAGAGGAATGGGTTTTGGCCTTCACCCTTATTATGATCTCAAGTACCGTTATCTTTTAAATGTTTTGAATGTCCGAAAATAGACAATATCATTTACAGTAACTTAAATTCGATTACTGGGGAAATGCATTCAGCATTTAAATTTGAAACGAATGCTTTAATAAGTTACCAGTGCCCGGAAATGATGCGTGTTCACACTATGAGTAGCTTATTATGTCCCAAGATCAGTGTTAGTTGGAAGGATTTGATACTCCATTATTTGACAACATGTCACAGGAACGGAACTTATGATACATGGCTTCGCAAAGGAATGTGGCTGTAATATGACGTAGCTCCAGCTCACTTCCATGTCAATGAGACGAGACATTTGGATACCACGTATACAGATCGATGGATTGGAAAATGGGGACCAGTCCCACGGCCTCCGAGATCACCTGTCCTTAACCTTTTCGACTACTTTTTATGAGGTGACATGAAACAGTCTGTTTATCAGACACCAGTAGATTCACGTAAGGGTATTACAGCCCGAAACCACGCCGCTGCAGAAATAATCCAAACGAGGCGAAGCGTATTTGGACGTGTGCGCCAATCACTACACCGCTGATGTACCCTTTGCAATGAGATGGGAGGTGGATATTTTGAAACTTGATGTGACTGTGACAGTACTGTCAAGTATTGAGTCTTGAAATCCAACTAACGGAACTCTTGAGAAGTTAGTACATAGTGTAAAACGCATCATTTCCAGACATCGGTACCTTTTTAAAAATGATCAACATATCTCAATATACCACCTCATTTCCTTTTTTGCAACACCCTGATGTGTGTGTATATATATATATATATATATACATATATATGATATGAAAAGAAAAAGAATGTTTGAGTCGGGATTTGAACTCGAGTCTCTAAGCATTCTGTTTTCTTTTCATATCATATTTGCCTTCATTGCCAAATGTCAAAAATATACAGGGCAAGTCAAAATGTTGTGCAGGTTTTTCAGAAATGTATTATGTGAAATGTAATGAACATATAATATCGTGAGACATATTGTATGAAGGTAAACTCTCAAAGTTTAGTTGTCCACTTCTAAAGTTCCGCGTTCACCCGCAAGATGTCAACAGCAGAGCAGTAAAGGAAAATGGCGTTGACTGGGGATCAGAAGTCTTTCTGTGTGCTTGATTACCATGTAAACAACTCTGTGACTAGTGTTCAACGACATTTCCGTACCAGATACGATAAAGACCCGCCGGATGGGAGATCCATTCGTAAGTGGTACACACAATTTAGGGATTCAGGCTGTATCTGTAACGAAAATCGACTGGCCGTCCGTCGACGAGTGAAGAGACAGTCGAACGCGTTCGCACATGCTTCGTGCGGAGTCCACAGAAATCCACCTACCGGGGAGCGACAGAACTTCAACTACCACAAAAAACTGTATGGCGGATTCTCCGGAAACGTTTACAGATGAAACCCTACCACTTGCAACTGGTTCAAGCCTTAAAACCCGCCGATTATGCTTTGCGAGGCGTCCTTCTGTGTTGATTTCTCGCATTAATGGAAGAGAATGAGTTCCATGAGAGGGTAGTTTACAGTGATGAAGCGACTTTCCACCTTTCAGGAAAAGTGAATAGACACAATGTAAGGATTTGGGGAACTGGTAACCCCCATGCAACTCTGGAACATCAACGCGATTCTCCGAAAGTGAATGTCTTTTGTGCCATTTCCCATGCAAAAGTTTATGGGCCCTTTTTCTTTCATGAACGTACTGTGAACGGACATGTTTTCCTTGATATGCTACAACAATGGCTCCTTCCGCAGCTTGAAGCGGATAGTCCAGATTTCATTCTGCAGTTGGATGGTGCCCCTCCACATTACCATGGCAGTGTTCGAGACCATTTGAATACGGCTTTACCACAACGCTGGATAGGCCGTGCATCTCAGGGTGATCAACAACTCATTCATTGGCCACCTCGTTCACCCGATCTAACCCCGTGTGATTTCTTCATGTGGGGTCTTGTAAAGGATCATGTTTACGTACCACCACTTCCAACAACACTGCATGAACTGCGTGCCCGCATCACAGCAGCCATTGCTGATATCGACCGCGACTGCTACAGAAAGTTTGGCAGGAGATTGAATATCGGCTTGACATCTGTCGTGTAACAAAAGGCGCTCACATAGAACATCTGTGAATATTTAAAAAAAAAACTTTGAGAGTTTACCTTTCATACAATATGTCTCACAATATTATTGTTCATTACATTTCACATAATAAATTTCTGAAAACCTGCACAACATTTTGACTTGCCCTGTATTTATAATATCTATATATATATATATATATATATATATATTTATATATATATATATGTGTGTGTAGGGGAACAGGGGGCAGAATGGGGTAGTGGGGTAGAATGGGGTACGTGTTATTTTTCTCCCAGTATGTGGCACGATATATCGGAATTTCTCAAAAGTATCTCTGTAACGTCTCAGCTGCTTGTACAGATCAGTTTTTCGCCATCGGTGAAGTCTTTGTTACTTTTTTTGCTTGTTTGGTCAGTTGTGAAGAGATTTTTGCAATATTACAACCTTCTCTTCAGTGCATGCAAAGACATCTAAGATTCATTTGAATAATATCTAACAATTACTGTGTTGAAGATTATTCCATTTTCTTTCTAAACATGTTTACTGCATTAGATTTTGTTTCAAAATAATCCGGTCATAACGTCATAAATTATAATTCAGTTCGTGGGGCACAATGGGGTGGGGCAAGACAGGGTACTATCCCGTCTTGCCCCATGCGGTCTTCATATTACTGACTGACTCTTTTCCTCTGTGTAGTTTCAAAATGGTGAGGAATTATAAAAATAAGACACAGAGAGAAGAATTGTCCCTTGTGTCTATGCTAGAAGCCGTTAATGGATCAATGGTGACAAAACGGCAGCTAGTCAATTCCAAGTGCCTCAAACAGCTCTGGAACGACACGTGAAGAAAAAGAGAGAAAATGTGGATTACACAGTAGGGAAATCGATGGAAAATTTATCCTGCGTCTTTAGTGAAGAGCAGGAAACCGAACTTGAATACCTAAAAAAATGGAAGCCCAACTCTTCGGCCACAGTGTAAATGAATTTTCGAGGACTTGCCTTCCAACTGGCGGAACGGGTAGTGCTTACGTACGTGACTCAACAATGGCTACAGCCGTCAATGATTTTCGAAAAAACTGGGATATGGCCAGTTAATGTGAATGTTTTTGATGATACAGATTTCTTGCCTTCTTCAACAACAGACATTCAGATTGCTTCTGATAATAATAGCAAGGCAACACTTCCAAACCTCTGGAACATCCGACGTCAGAAACATTTTCCTTGCCTGAAAATCTAGAGTCGCCAAACCACAGTCATTTTCAAAGTGCCAGCCCAGAAAATATCACACCCATTCCATAAGGGTCTCAAAAGAACAAGCGAGTTTAAAAAAATCGAGGCGAAAGTGCAATTTTGACATCATCAACATAGAGAAGTGCACTGCAACATTCTGAAAAGGATAACTTAGAAAAGAGGCCTGTAAAAAGACGATTTGCTTTACCAGAAAGTGACTCGAAACCAGGACCATCCAAAGTTAAGGCAGTCAGGTTAAACCTGCCTAGTTCGAAAAATCATTCTGGCTCTGCCAAAAATGACGTTGAGGAAGATGATTGTCTCTATTGTCATGACTCTTCAGAAGAAAGCTGGATTAGATGTCCTTCTTGTCTTCAGTGGGCTCACAACTCTTGTGCTGGAGTCGATAGTGATGATGAGAAGCCACTCATGTTTGTGTATTTTGTGAAAAATGAATCATTGTGCTATAGTTTATAAGTTTACTGATAAATAGTATTAATTAGTAATGCAAAATACAAATAAAAAAATTAGTACCCCATTCTGCCCATCCATGGGGCACAACGGGGCAAATGTTTTGCTCTAGTTTTATTGGATGTATATCCCCGAATTTTTTATTAATTTGTAATGTGATTATGTTTTTCTGTTTATTAAATACCAATGAACATATCCATATCAGAGAACAAAATTTAACTCATTTATAATGTAAAATACATTGGATCAAACATTAGATACCCCATTCTGCCCCACGTTCCTCTATATATATTTGGTGTCCACCGCTGTGGACTCGAGCTAGCATGCTGCCTTGTCACGCAGTGGGCTCGGGTTCGATTCCCGGTCGGGACAGGCTCCTGGGTGAGGTTTTTCCGGGGTTTTTCCTCACCTGTAAGACAAATGTCAGGAGCTTAGGGCCCAACTGTCAGCGAAAATCATCCGGCCATCATCATCATCCTTATCATTATCATCTTCATCCTTCACCGGTGTGGAAAGCAACGGGAAGCTACCATACCTATAATTCCCCAGTAAAGCTGCAAAGCATAGCATGAAAATGCTATGATTGCAGCGATAGACCTGCCCTCGGGCAGAATTACTATAGATGGATATATTTAGGAATGGTCATTTTTGGTTAACTAGTAACTGTCGGTGAAGATCTAAGATTTTCATAAAAACCTTTCTTGAGAACAACTTTATAGCTTCATTCCTTCAGAATTCGCTAAACGTTACCCTAACCCCTAAAGTAAGGTACAGTAAACTGGCCGTATATTATCTTGAACTTCTAGTCCTATTTACAATTAAATAAAAAAAGTATTAGGCCTATGTTAACAAACTGTTAAACATTGTATAACTCAAAGTTACGATTTAGCAATTTGCAACGTTACTTGCAGCACAGAAAAAATGAAGGCTGATTTAATGAATAGAGATGTGTTGTCTATTAACAGAATTAAATCGTAATTTATGATAACTAAGGCTAGGATTTCTATGTAATAAAAGATAAGATTGCAATGCAGTTAGTATAATATTATTCAACTGTTTGCGTGTGAAACTAAGATAAAATCATATCAGAAGTATTTCTTCTCATTATACTATTCAACCGTTTGTGTGTGAAACCAAAGCAGACAGTCATAAATTAGCTTCTCATTATACTATGTTGCAACCTTAAATTTTAGTACATAAAAATTGTAGCCCTAATAGTATCTATAAAAACTACATTTTGTAACTTTAAATGGGTTTTTCAGTTCGTTTTATAATGAATGGTTATATTTTTATCTATGTTATGTAATTAATCTATTTTATCCATACATTATTACACTCTTATCCTACAAATATTTTCTGGAAAATAAATTAAGTTATAAAATGTGTATTCAAATGCCACCCATTGCACTTTACGTGCTACGGGTTCGGCATTGGGCGGATAAATTGGATTAATGTGTTCTATTTTCAATTTACATACCACTTCGGCAGACCACTTTACGTAAACGATGTATTCTGGTTTTTTGTGCAGAGATGAGTGTAGGATGATTAATTATTGCAGTACCCACTGGAATTAAGATTTTTAGTTGATTATCTACCGTATACGGATCCCGTTTATGTTTATGTTCGTGCATTGTAAAGTGTGCTGTATGAGGATTGACGATGAAGAGAAGGGAGGAAGTGAAACCCGTGCCGACACGTAGCCTACTCCTATCGAAAAGCACCAAGGGGGCTCCAGTCGTAACGTTCCTATACGACGAACGAAC
Source organism: Diploptera punctata (assembly GCA_030220185.1). Taxonomy (NCBI): domain Eukaryota; kingdom Metazoa; phylum Arthropoda; class Insecta; order Blattodea; family Blaberidae; genus Diploptera; species Diploptera punctata. The sequence continues at coordinate 119,612 of JASPKZ010003757.1, forward strand.
TGCTATCACCAATACCAAAACGCCTTATCCAACATTTGTATTGCTGAGAGATTTGCAATCTTATACAGGAATATACTGGTGCACAATCTAACGATTAAAAATTGTACACTACCACCTCTCCTGCCCCCGAGATTAAAATGTTCAACCTCTCCGGGTATCGAACCCGGACCCGCTAGGCAGGAAGTAGGCATGTCTAACTATCTAAACATGTTAAATAATTATCATCTTATTCATTACGTTTTCATTTGGCTTGACAAACGTGTCCGGTCTTTGTTATTATTCATCACCAACAATCGGCATTTAACGGCATATTTTGAAGAAACGACAGAACACACTGCAGAAGTATCTTGATCCCGACAACAATCTGTCATATAATGTTATGATAGGCATGGCCACGATTAATAATTAATGGTACTACTGTACTTAAGATAAGAACTCATGCTCGTCTAATTTAAATTTACTAATTAAGTTCGACTTAATTTTTTCTTATGTTACTTCAAGTTGTATCTGTTTTTTGAAAATATTATAATACAGTACATAGTACTGTTTTTCCCGAATTTTATTAAAACGTACGTTTAAAAAAGAACGTTTGATGCTGATTGCATTCTAGGAGACAACATTCAAACTAACGTCGTAAGTCACAAACTTAATGTATTCAACTATGCAAAATTCAAACTAACAAACAAAGCCGACCCGGAATAGTTTGTGAATAGAAACTTAGATTAACCATGCAGAATTCATTAGTGGAAGAGGTGTGGGAAGACAGAGAAGATGACTATTTTTAGAGCCAGACGTATCTTCATGTCTGCAAATAAATAGTAATAATAATAATAATAATAATAATAATAATTAATAATAATAATTAATAATAATAATAAATAATAGTAATGTTAATAATGATAAGTCTTAAGCTCTAGTGCTAGTATCTTGCTACTCCTACAGAATTGCAATCTGTTATCATTTTTTAATATAGAACTTTTCTAGTAGAAGAGTTTCATCTCCTTAAAATATTATCCTAGATTGTGAAGTTTATATCAATTTGTTATTTAAGATTTGTTTTTTTTTAAGATTATCTAGAATTAGATTAGTTTTTTTAAAGTGTTTATTTTATTATAAACTAGCTAATACCCGGCGTGCGCTGCTACTCCTAAATAAATGTTAATGTGTTTTTACCACCAGCCTTCAGCTGCCATGCTTACCCGGGAATCAGCTTTTGCCAATCTAAAAATGGTTATTGCGAGTTATCGGTAAAAGATAAACATATGCTGTCGCGGACTTCTTTGTAGAGTTTTTTTTAGATATTCAATTCCGTGTACAATAATTTGGGTATTTGTTATGGTTTAGGCAGCGTAAGCCATTTAAGCGTCAAATAGGGACTTTATTTCACGTTTTTCAGTACAAAGAGTGATTTTTTAGGGGTGAAGGGGTTGAGTATTACAATTATCTTATAGCCTATGTTCATCCCGGGAATCTGCTGAACATTTTTCAAAAAGCCCCATCACAATCGGACACATCGGTATGGCAGAGCACGCTTCTCCAGGAATCGGATGAACGGTATGGCAGAGCACGCTTGTCCAGGAATCGATGAACGGTATGGCAGAGCACGCTTGTCCAGGAATCGGATGAACGGTATGGCAGAGCACGCTTGTCCAGGAATCGGATGAACGGTATGGCAGAACACGCTTGTCCAGGAATCGATGAACGGTATGGCAGAGCACGCTTGTCCAGGAGTCGGATGAACGGTATGGCAGAGCACGCTTGTCCAGGAATCGGATGAACGGTATGGCAGAGCACGCTGTTCCAGGAATCGGATGAACGGTGTGGCAGAGCACGCTTGTCCAGGAATCGGATGAACGGTATGGCAGAGCACGCTTCTCCAGGAATCGGTTGAACGGTATGGCAGAGCACGCTTGTCCAGGAATCGGATGAACGGTATGGCAGAGCACGCTTGTCCAGGAATCGGATGAACGGTGTGGCAGAGCACGCTTGTCCAGGAATCGGATGAACGGTATGGCAGAGCATGCTTGTCCAGGAATCGGATGAACGGTATGGCAGAGCACGCTTTGTCCAGGAATCGGATAAACGGTATGGCAGAGCACGCTTGTCCAGGAATCTACTTAACCCGATCTCCTTTGAATCAATCAAAGACAAAAATAGTTATTGTGAGTTATCCGTAAAAGATAAACAGGTGCTGTCGCGGACTTGTTTGTAGAGTTTTTTGAGATATTCAATTCCGTGTACAATAATTTGGTGTATTTGTTATTGTTTATGCAGTGTAAGCCATTAAAGCGTCAAAATAGGGACTTTATTTCACGTTTTTCATCTACAAAGAGTGATTTTTAGGGGTGAAGCCGTTGAGTATTACAACTCCATTATAGCCTATGTTCATCTCGGGAATCTGCTGAACATTTTGCAAAAGACCCCATCAAAATCGAATCAACGGTATGGTACGGCCGCGCATAGAATACGAACAAACAAACATACAAACAAACAAACAAACATTGATTTTTATATATTCGATAACTTAATTTATTTTATTGAATGAGAATTTGTGATAATTAATACTAGTATAGTAATAATAATAATAATAATAATAATAATAAAGTGATGCTATTACAGGTCGTAGAAGCCCTTGGGGTAATAGAAGATTAAGGTTCTCATCTTTCCTACACAATTGGCACAAGATTGTCATCCCTGCGTTACGGTCGCCTTTCAACCCATAACAAACAGTACTTCTGATACTCATTTCCACCAGAGGCTGTGTCGATTAGAACCACCGCCAGAAAATTAAATCATCTTAAAAATTCTGACCTCATCGAGATTCGAACCCGCGATTTTCCTACTTGTAGCGGATTGCCTTAACCAACTACATTAAGGCGTGATATTATAGTAATAATAACCATGATTTTGCATCAACCTCAACTAATACGCCTTCTCCATTTGTAGCGGTTCTGATTATCCTCATCTGTTAAGTCCCTATACTTCTCACTCCATCTTCTCTTTCTTCTTTTCCCACCTATTTTCAATTTTAAATTCTTCAATCGTCTGTAACACATTCCTTTAAATTCATAATTTTTCTAAATTCACTGTTTTTATTTCTTTCTAATCTTGACTTCCGCGATATCTTCTAGAGTAATACATATCTGGTGCTAATAATTCGTTAATTGGCACCTTTAATTGTCCATATATCTGGTCCGTATAACATACTACTACTAATATTACTACAAATAATATTAATAATGATGATGATGATAATAACAATAATAATAATAATAATAATAATAATAACAATAATGATAACTTTAGTATTTGCATTTTCTCTTTCTTATGTCTATAGTGTAGTTCCACAATTTTACTTGATGCTTTCCTTCTCATAATTCTACATTCTAGAATGTAATGATGTTAATAAATGCAATGTACAAATTTAAGTATTTAAAACTGAGATAAGGAAAAATGTTGTACCGGAGTTAGAAAATGCTGGACTGCAAATCAAAAGTTTTCTTGTCCAAGTTATTCAAATGACCTCATAACATATCGTTGTGAACCATTTAAACGTTTTAGAACAAAATTAAAAAGGTAGGCTCAGCTTACATACAGTAAATTGTTCTGATGCTGGTATGCCTAAAATATAACTATTAAAAAGTAATGGACATAGTATTTATTTTACACTTTAATATGAATAGTTGTAGTTTATTTAATAGTTTGGGAAATTGAGTGTTACTAAAGTTTGAATTATGAAAGTTTTAGTGACAATAATTTTCGTAAAGTCTGTCATTTTGTAATATATAACTGACTCATTGAACCCAGAAGTTCACGGTTGTGCGGAAATAAGTTCTTCATATATTTCTATCCTAAGCTGATATTTTCCACTCATTTCTTGAAGAAAAAATATATAAGGCACCTGAACCAATTAACGCCATGTAAGTTACATATTTAAGACCGTAGCGTAGTGGTTAAGGCACTGAGCTACAAGCCGGAGAGTCGCAGGTTTAAGTCCCGTTGGGGTCAGGATTTTTAAACTGACCCAAACCCTCTGGCGGCACTATGGCCCTGGGGTCGACTCAGCCTCTAACGGAAATGAGTACCAGATGCTTGTTCTGGGGGTAAAGGCGGCCGTCACGCAGGGCTGACAACCCGGCTGACAAAAGTGCCGATTGTCCAAAAAAAGTGGGAGCCTTAACTTCCCACTACCCCAAGGGTCTCCGGGTCTGTTGTGGGATCACTTTACTTTACTTAGTTTTATGAAAATCGAAAACGTTTAATACAGACAGGCAACATAAAGTGCATTGTACACATCTGTATCTGATATCGAAAGAAATATCATAAACATATCCGTTTTAGGACACGTGACCTGTGACGGCAAACCTAACGAAGATAATCTTGTTATTTCCACCGATGTTTTGGTTCATTCCGGCCTTTGATTAGATTTCTTCGAGTATAAGAAGTCTCCTGCGTTCGTTACCAGCCATCCGTACAGCAATACCAGTGGTAAGGCTGCTCTTCATAGCCTTTAGTCAGCCGTTTAAAATATGGAATTTTTTTTCTATATTTCATAGAACAGTTATACCGCCGTAAACAAGTTATCCAAAATGTACTATTAATTAATTATTTTACAGTACAATTTTGATGACTATTTAACTCATGCCCCAAATGGGAGTCCATGACCAATCACGTTTCAACGATTTCTGTTTTACAACCAATCAGAGTCGTGGTTTCACGAAATATTTATCAGTGTTATATTTACCATATTAAAGAAAGCTCCTCCTTTTTAATATTCTGAACAGGTCTGACCATTATTTTGCAGTGACTGAGGCTGTAAGAAATACGGCTATCAGATTGTATATATAGTGCATAGATGTCAACACATAGTGCTTGCAGGAGTTAATATAAATATATTTGTCGCAATTTATTATATCACCAAAAAAGAAACCACTGTTTTTACTTTCTTAAATGTATTTTTTTTTCAGGTAATAATCCAGAAAAATATAATTGCCATATTTACATCATAGGACATCAGAAATGAATTAATATACAGTTTGATGTGTTTCATTTTTTTCTCCGCTAGAGAGTATTCTTACAATATTGCGTTCCTTTGGCAATAAATAGTATGATCTGGTTGCAGTGATAAACAGATGAAGCGTACCTATCGTTTCTCATTGTTTTCAAACATCGCCGTTTACATTAAATATATAAATATTTTAAAATAACTATAGTTAAATAATAATTTGTGAGTAAACAGCTTAATTTTATTCGTTAAATAGTCCTAACGAATGCCACTCTTGATTTCCAAATTCTCTACATAAATTCACTCGTGGCATTACCTATGATAATAAAATTCATAAAAATCCAAAGAATCTAACGTTTTCTTGGTCACAGTTCCGTACTTTCTACTGCACCTCCATTGAAGATGATATATTTCTCAGCCTAGCAGAAATTCCAATTTATACACCACTTGATAGACCATATATATATTGTGTAGAGAAGGAATTAGGTTTAAGATGGGTGTGTGAAGTGTTTGTGTAAGAATAATGAAAGTATCCAAATTCTGGTGAACATCTACCACCCTAAAGAGAAAAGAGATGTTGGCTCTGAGGAAGAGAAGATATTAACATCGTGTGAAGGGAGAACAGACAAGATTGTATTAATCCATGCAAGAATGATGGTGAGAATGATGAAGCAAAGGGAAAGCGAAATCCCAGCGCCAGCACGTAGTCGTGACCCAATCACCATACAACCTAACAGGCGTCGCCCACCAACCGTGGAATGGGACCTTCGGTGAAATAAATAATATATTAAATTATGAATGTAAATGGAACTTTAAACTTGCAGTGTTATTAAAAACATTCCCTTAGCCCTGTGTCAATTTTCCACATAGTTCTGTCCTGTACATCTTCAAGTGTCAAATTTCTCCTGCTCACTGTATCCGTTACCTCACTTTCCAAAGTTTCCTGTTTGTGAATTTATTTTTGTCATCTGCCATATCCCAATCTCCCCAAATGCCCAAACCATTTGAGGCTCCTGATTTGAATCTCTGTTAATAAGATTTACTTTTCATCCATTTTATTTCTCGTGTCTGAATGTATTACATGATCCATCCAGTTGGGAAATTATAGCACTGAAAAAATCTATTTCTACTGCTACCATTCTTATTCTTTTATGATCACTCATTATACGTGTTTCACACAGACTTCGACTAACATTTTCCCCATTTATTATTTGTATGTTTTCTCGTATTACTCGTATTATCCCACCAAATTTAATTTAAATATAGTAAAATACTTTTACTCAATTCAGTTATAATTGTATTTTCCTCGTTTTCAATACCTGAAGTTATTTATAATTGTTCCTATATACTTTGATTGGTTAACTTTTTTTCCCGTTTCTGTTTCATCGTCAATAAGTTCTCATTTGATGTTCTATTAATGGCCATATATTGTTTACTTATCATGTATTTTGAGGCCACAAAATTAACATAATGCTTTAATCTCCTCACCATAAATTCCAAATCTGTTTAATGCTAAGTAATAACTTTTTTGCTCATAAATAAATTATAATTAAATAATTTATATTCCTATTTCTTGATATCTTCGTTTTCAATTTTGCTACGTGTGTTCCCTATATGGATTTAATAGTATTTATTGGTGATAGGTTGCATCCTTGTCTCAATCGTTTTGAAGTTTGTAAAAAGGTGGGAAATATATTTTACAATCTGCGCATATAATTTATTGTAATTAAACACTTATTTCATAATAACAATTAGTGTATCGTTTATATTGCTATTCTTCAAGTTTTCCCAAAGTTGAAATTGCGGTAACGTAGTGTGATATATATATATATATATATATATATATATATATATATAGACTTAGTTCTGAATGTGTTTCTGCACCAAAAGTATTGAATTTTGCAATTAACTGTTTTAGAACAGACAGAATGTAGATGATAGATTTTCCAGTACTGAACCCATTCTGAGCTTGAATTTTATTTATCTATATTTATTTTTCCCAATTATTTTATTACTTTTCAAAAACTTCTGTATAATTTAATGTTCTATTATTAATCGCCTCTAATTTTTTGGTCCTATTGTGTAGTCAATTTTGTACATAACAAGTGGTTAATTTTCCAATACTAGGGATATTTTGTTTTGTTTTTCAGCAAAGAATTAAACAGTTTCAGAAATATAATTTTCTACGTTGTTATTCCACAGTTTTATTAATTAATTTATGATAATATCCGGATGCATCGTTTGTTTTTTAATTTGCAGAAGCTATCGCAATATCCATGTGCACTTAATCTATTTTATTTCATTTTAATAGATTGTTTCATGTTGTCTTCCTAGGAATTTATTCTTTTTTCTACAATTAATTATTTATAATGTTAATTAGACTATATGTCATAATCCTGAATTGACTTATCCTAATGATAATTTCCCGGAATAGGCTATATTTTTCGAACTTTTTTACGAATCGTTCTCTTTATCGAAAAAGAACATAAATTCACTAACTTCACTTCACACTGCTCTTAAACTTAAAAAGCTAACAAATACAGCTTATCCTAAACTTAAAATTGTATCAATTATTTGTCACATCGATTTATTCTATATTTAAAAACTAAAAAAAATAACCCTTCCTAATCTTACAAGTTTCCTTTCTGTTACATGTAGGTTATTTGTAGGTCATTTTTTCTATGAGTTTTTAATCCAATATCCAGGATAATCTTCCGGGCAAAAAATTGGGGTGTGTATACATTCGGAAAGTCATATTTCGAGGACAATGTATACGAGAAATGTAATTCGTGAAAATGAGAAAGAATGTGTGTATGTATGTATATATGAACTTTGTGCGTGTGGAACAATAGAACTTTCTACATCCTCAGTTGCAATCTCTAGATTTTTCTGTATCTTTGTTATTCCTTCTCTACGTCATTCCTAGCAAATAAAGATGTGTAGTTCATTTTCTTGCCGGCTCGGAATACAACAACTTGAATTAGTCTACAGTGTGTCTCGGTTCTGTTAAGGCATATTAGGAGCCTGGTTGACTCCCAAGGTTTATATTTCTTACATTAAGTACTTGCTGTGAAGGAGAGTCCTGGGTTGTGAGCATGCTGCGTAAGTGTGTTGTTAATATGATTTTAATTTTTATATGTTACTGTTCGTATTTTTCATATTTTTTTTGGTTATTTATTTGGTATTGTTATTTTGTTTAAAGATCAATGGATGGACAGGGAGGAATGGCGTTTGGTTTCCGTAAGACGGCGGCAGGTGCCATGATACCGGAAAATCATGATGATATTTATTTTAAAATATGTTACAGTATATACATTTTATATTCATATTCCAATTATTACTTACAATTGTATAACTTTTTCCTGGACGTTAGTTTAGTACTCGGTGCGCTTTAAAATATTCCACCAGCCACCATCCATGATTATGATCGCTGGTTGGACCCAATTCAAATCAATAGAATAATGTGACTAAGTGGTTGAAATAATATTATATGCTTTCATCCATCTATCCGTAGTAATTCTGCCCGAGGCAGGTTTTTCACTGAAATCATAGCATTTTCATGCTAATGCTTTGCAGCTTTACTAGGGAATTATAGGCGTGGTAGCTTCCCGTTGCATTCCACACCGGTGTAGGATGATGATGATGATGGCCGGATGATATTCGGGGAACGTTGGGCCTAAGCTTCCTGACATTTGTCTTACAGGTGAGGAAAACCCCCGAAAAATACCTCACCCAGGAGCCTGTCCCGACAGGGAATCGAACACGGGCCCGTTGCGTGACAAAACAGCACGCTACCGCGATACCACAGCGGTGGACATTAAATGCTTGCTGTTTATAATTTAAATGTAATTGTTCTAAATATCCGATATGGTTCATTAACTAAGTAAGATATGAACTGCAAGTATAAGTCTATTTCAGATTCGCATGGTTACTTAAATAATATTTTATATTAGAGCCTATTTGGAAGGGAACAACGATTTATGTACCAGACAGAATATATAATGCATATGTAAAGGATGTTCGTAAATTCACATAAAAACTTCTAGGGCTTGTATAGCAAACTAAGTAGGTAATGTTTTGAATAGGAACCTACTTTTGGTAATTTGCCGTTTTCGTGCTACATGTTGAAGTTCGCATTCAAATTTAAAATTCCCCCCCTCCGTCTGTCGGGAATAAATCCATAGTATTCTTTTTTCTTCATCTGCACACCAGGGCTTAGTAAATACAGCTTGTTCTACTTCAAAAGTATTTTACCATAATTTTTGTTTTGTTTTTCCGAATGTCTTCCCTTGGGCCTATAGTATAACTCTTCTTGGGATCAACAGGCAGTCTCCATTCCTTTTTTATTCATAATATTTCCCTCCAAGTATGTATTTCTAGTTCTTCCCTTCATTTCATTTCAGATTTTATCTAAAAATGTACATTATTTTACTGTTCTTAAAAATTTAATTTCGGTAGCCTTTATATTGTTTTTATACGCAAATCTCTCACGATTCTCTTGTTATTTAATGGTGTATTCAATGTATATACATATAGTGATCAAACTGCAGTCCATAAATCGAGAGGTTAGAACCTGAGGTTTCTACCTAATTTATTTCTTGCTTTATATTAAATTGTTTTTATGAGTCATTGTTTAACCAAAACTCGTTTGAGATCTTTGAATAAATGCGCACTAATACACCTTAGGAGGCCTATAATATATTTAAATTGTTTACTTTAAATCACTATCCTGAGAATGCTTTAAAATGAGAGAGAACCCTATGGTTCTACCCTAATGAAATCTAAATATTTAAATACAATAATTGTCTATATTTGAACAAAAGGACGAAAAATCTATTCATTGAGCAGCATTTAAACATTAAAATATTTAATATTCAAAATAGTACACCAATGACAAGTTTGGAAATGAGTAATTAAAAAAAACTTGTGTCGAAGTTTGTATAGTATTTAGCATTTTCAGAGCTAAAGTAAATAATGTCTGATTAAACAATAAATTTAAAATATTACAGGATATTTTTTTATTATTGATTTCGTACATCTCAATGATGGATAAATCATATTTGAAGAGAAAAATTATACGCTCAGACCGGGACTTGAACCCGGGACCCTTGGTTCTCTAGACCAAGTGCTCAGTTGGTAGAGCACTTGGTCTAGAGAACCAAGGGTCCGGGTTCAAGTCCCGGTCTGAGCGTATAATTTTTCTCTTCAAATATTACAGGATATGTTCATATTAAATGTTCCATGAAGGTAATTTAATTTTTGTTAATAATAGTAAAAAAAATCTCGAAATGTTCCAATATATAATAATTATAACACATCACCGGTGTAATTATATAATTATTATACATTGTGAATGCTTGTTATTTTTGAATAACATAAAAATAAACTCCCTGCTTAAAGATACGCTTGAAAAAATGGTGAAAATAATGACTGCTCAAGAAAGTAATTTAAAATATATATATATATATTATATATATATATATATTAACAACATAAAGAACATATATACCATATGCAGACACGAAAAGAAAAGAATAAGACAAGAGTACAAGAGTATAGAACGCTAAGTTTGCAACCAACGAAGTGCTCTTGGATCGAAAGCTGATATTTGTCGAATGAATGTTCGGAATTAATGGATGCAACAATTTGTAAAGTAAATAGTCTGTAAGTTCCATTATAAAATTAGGTTTACATTCTCACACGCCAATCTCTGATTATGTTGAGCGTAACTTTAAAAAAATAGGAGACTCTTATTTTCTTATTTGAAATTACTTTTAGAGACTGCCAAATCAGTTATTATGAGGTTTTATTTTTAAGAGCATGCATGACTATGGCTGCCCGGATATAATTTCCCCAAACATCCGTACAACGAGCTAATATTTTTAAATAATTTTCTTATAGTTTACCTCTCTTAAAATCAGGGTAGGCCCTAATGTTATTCTCCCATATAATTTTTAGACAACCCAATGGATACGTTCCCTCTCGTTTTCCTAAAAGAAGATTCGACATCCCTATTTCATTTCCATTCGTGCCACATATGATATCGCATTTCAATGTGACATGACTGTTCAATTATATCTGTTTTTTCCATAACGATAATTGAAACCACTGTTTTGTAGTTATATCTATTCAAATGTAACTTCACCTCCCCTTTTTCCAAACATGCATTTTATTGTTTAATGCTTATAATTTCCCTTTCCCTCTCTTAAATTAAGTGAGAATGTTCCTAGGTATTTGAATTCAATAACTTCTTCAAATACTCCCCAATTTGTTGTTAAGTGTCCATTCCAGATTTTATATTTACTTTTAAGACGCCATATTTGATACACTTCACATAGAAGTGACTGTGTTGAATGAGAATGCTGAGACACATTTTCTACCTTTTCGCTGAGTTTTTAAGAATTATTTTATTATTGGAAATAAGCAACTCGAAGCGATTCTAAGAAATTTATTTCACCGTATACATTTTCTTACATCAAACATAAATATATTCTACTTCGGAGTAGAGTTCGTTAGAATTTTGAACTATCTGGGAATATGATTTTACATTCTTCAGGTGAAAAAAAGTTATCTTATAAAAATTAATAACTTATTCATTATCCTTTACGTTTGAAATGGATTTATTATATAGAATTAAAAAACTAATTTTGAAAGTAGTGAAATTTCCTTAGTCTTAGTTCTTCTGTTTAGCGATTCTCTTTAAAATATAATGTGATTAACGTTATAATTTAAATGTTGACATTACATGACCGACAATGTCTTCTTAGAGGCCTCTTATTTAAGGCTTGAGGTTTTTAACGTGTCGTAAACATACACATTCCAGTAAAACTACATGCGAATTAAGTTTTTGACATTACGACCTTTTAAATTTGTGTATATAGTGTCGAGCTCTTCAATCCCAATTTATTATACGTATACTTATTGCCCGCAAAAAAGTCTGCTTTGAGTTTGGGTTTAAATATTGATAATGTATGACCATGCTTAATACGGTAAGTGGTGCGTACAATATGAGATTTTTGCCAGTTCTTCCATCACCTTTAGAAAGCTAGTCTGATGCTATTGTTATTGTTTAGAAGACGTATGTGTAAATGAAGGCTACTAACCATTTTGTATTCCCTTGTGCACCGCGTCTCGTTTATTTTATTAGTACTAGAATTAGGCTTACAAAACATTGGCTTGAATGCTGATTAAGTTACGATAGAGGATAATCCACCAACCAGGTTTGATTTCTCATAAATAATTTTAAATTTTGTCTTATACAAAAATCAATCACTCACTTTTTTGTACATCAAGGAATTATTGGAGGGTATTAGGATTTGCTTTGCTGGCAGCTCTTTGGATCATTATTTTCCATTCACTTTCCAAAGTTCTCCAATATATCTGTAATTCATACCTCATATGCGCTAGCTGATCTCTTGGTTTTCTTAATTCCTAGAGATAAGGTCCAATTGAAAATACTCAAATAACTAGGAGATAAAGGAAAAATGTCCGCAAGATGAATGGTCTAAATAATTTCATCTCTTAAAAAGTCCAATGAATGAAAAGAGCCATGAAGTGTTCAGTCCAGATGAAAAAAATCAAACTAATAACAAGGCCCAACTGACTAAAAGGTCCACATAATCAGAAGGTTCACATAACCAACATCTCAATTTAATCTTCTGTTATTTATTATTATATTTACTTCTATCTTACAATAATAAATATTTAACATTCAATTAAATAGGCGTCCAGAACAAGATAGGAACCTGTTTTTTTTTCTCCCCAAAATACCTTTCTATGTGGAGAAAAGTGTTACATGCTATTAAAACCTACTTACTTTTAAAACTCAAGTTTGGAAAAATGTTCTTTGAGGTTATTCTATTACGTAATGTTTGAA
>JASPKZ010003758.1:0-35311 GCA_030220185.1 Diploptera punctata
TTTCACAGATGGTGTTTCCAATTTTAGTTTGGTACTGTGTTTAATATATTCCAAATGGGCGTAGTCCCTTTCATTCCTTTTAAGATATCTGGTGTTACCTTTGTTCCAATCCCATCTGGTGTAACCCGCTGTTTCTGCGCATGAATCGCATATCACAGCCGTTATTCCGCTTTCCATGTTGTCTTTTTAGTGTCCATGCCTTCACTACCATAATGTCAACAAACTGGTCTAGCTAAAGTGTTATATAAACGTACTCTGGTGTTATTTTTGTACCAAGGGATGGTTTCATAACTTGATTAATAACTCCCCCAAGCTTTTCAATTATAACTAGTAATTTTTTTCATAAATATCCATTTCATCTCAGATAGGAAGAGATAGTATCCAAGATATTCAAATTGATTTGATCTCTCCTAAAATTTTTATGCCTGGAGACAGATTTTACTTTGTATGGGGTCCTTCCCATGAATGCCTGATGCCATAATTTTAGTTTTGTTAATTGACATTTCCTATATTAATTTGGCAGCTATTTTTTGTATATTATAATTGATCGTACACAATCATTTTCGGAAATGCCCAGACGCAACTAAATCAATCTGCAAAAAGAATAGCTTCGAGTTTGAATTTCCTTTGATGAGAGTATATATATATTTTTACATTGGTGCATTTTAAGCTTTCATCTCTTCTCTAACCAGTCCCATTGAGATGGAGGCTAAACTGAATTGAGAACTCTCACAATTCATCACAAGTTGACTCAGAAAACTGTAAATGCAACAATAATAGTAGACCCTTTATTAACTTCTTATATGAATTAATCACGATGATGTTTAATTTATGGTGAAATAATTACATGTTTCTTACCTCTCTAATAAAATTCTATTGATGAGAGTAAGAAAACATTTATATTCATAATATTAAACCTCTCTGATGATTCCTATATACATCACTGGGAATGGTAAATCTCACTGTAACCAAAAAAACAAAAAAATAGAGGTTTTAGTTTCTGTTGCTCAAAAAAATTAGTAAATGTTATATACGAATCTGTCCATTATTTATTAATCGTTATTTCTCATACAATCATCTGGTTATTGATGTATTCCAAGCCCAAAGAGATATAGCCGTAAATAATATACCTATTTTATAACTATACCAAGCCGCTTAGAAACTGCCCGGAAGTGGAGATGGAATACATAACCTCACATTTAAAATTCGAATGAGAGATAATCTCCCCAAATTAACTTCTTTGACAAACAAATCGATTCACTAATGTATGATTGATATGTACAACAACAAATGCCCAAACAAAACAATATAAAAAATGCCCAAAAAAAGGTTAGTTCTGTTTGCTCTAAAAAAATTATTAAATGTATAAAGTTTCTGCATTATTGTTAATGGTTAATTCTCATACAATCATCTGTTATTTATATTTTGCAAGCCCAAAGATAATTTAACAGTAAACATATGCTATTTATAACTACACTCCCCAGCTTACAAATCGCCAGGAAGTAAGATTGGAATAAATAATCTCACATTTCGTAAATATTGAACATTACAGTTATTTTAAGCGTTGATGTTGTATTATTCGCTAAATAAGTACACTCCAAATCCAACGCGATGTTGCCATTTTCATTAGAACAAAATCACTTGCAACTTCGTCCTCGTGATTTTTTTCACGAAAAACACGACCTCTTGTTGGATTACTTTTCATAATGTATATATACAACACAGACATATTGGCCTAAATAATTTTTGAAGAGAAAAAATGTCGTGGGTATGGGATTGTACGAGAATAGGATACAGAAGTGTTATTTTCTTCTGAAAAAATGATTTCTCTACATTGTGTGAAAATATTGCATATGAATTCTGAGAAGTGTATATTTGACCCTGATGAAATATTATTTAATTTCATGTTACAGGATGTCAAAGTTGAAATAAAATCAGAAGAGAAGAAACAGACCGACTATCCTGATATTGAACATGAAACATTTCCAGCTCCCGGCAAAACAAAACTTGAGTAATGTTTTTGTTGGTTTTTTCAGAATGGAAAAGTGAAAACAACGTATTCTTAGATTAGGGACGCTTACAACAGTGCTTGCTGCTCATACGTGGAGTAACTCCACACAATTTGTTATTCAACATGATATAATTTACAGTCGCAATAGTAAAAAACCCAGCATATGGTAACTGTTGTAAAATAAAGCAAAATTCTTTAACAACATAATTTGAGGTTTGATTTTGCTAGCTTGTGGAATGTATCATTCTTTTGTTTTTAATAAAATTGTATGCATCCAAATTCATTGTGAAGAAGTAAACATGGTCACCATTGAGAGAGTTTTTAAAATTTTGCCTTTTGTTTATATGCCAGATTTTTATTTATTTTTTCTTGAGATTATATTTATCATAAAGTAATGCCACGAGTGATTTCCCAAATTATCGATAAAATTCCACAACTCACGAAGTGAGGAGTGAATTTATCTAGAGAATTTGGAAATCAAGAGTGCATTTGTTAGGACTATTTAACGAATAAAAATAAAGCTGTTACTCACCAAATCATTATTTACACTACAGTTACTTTAAAAATAATTTTTATATTTAAAGAAAAAAAGTAAACGGTGATGTTATGAAAAATAATGAGAAACGATAGGTACCATACGCTTCTACTGCTTCTTTTGTTTATCACTGCAACCAGATCATACTATTTATTGCCAAAGGAACGCAATATTGTAAGAATGCTCTCTAGTGGAGAAAAAAATGCAAAACACATCAATCTGTATATTAATTCATTTTGATGTCGTATACATTTAAGAAAGTGCAAAACAGTGGTTCTTTTGTTGGTGGGTATAATCAATTGCTACAAATGTTGACATGTAAGCACTATTATATACAATCTGGTAGCCGTATTTTGTTTAGGCGCAGTCAACTCTCTGCAAAATAACGGTCAGACCTGTTCAAATATTAAAAAGGAGGAGCTTTGCTTAATAGATGATAATCCTAACGTTGAGTAATTTTTTCGTGAAACACGTCTCTGATTGGTTTGTAATACAGAAATCATTGAACGTGATTGGTCATTGACTCCCATTTGGGGCATGAGTTAAATAGTCTTGTTATTCATTGACATATATTATGGTTTGCCTGCAAAAAAAAAAAAAAAAATGAAAATTGCAACTGCTGGAGTGATTTTTAAATTTTTTTCTTCAGGTTAGCCTTCAGTCTAATGGTCTGATGTTCAAACTGAACCTTACATTTGTAAGTTAGAGCGAAATGATTTCATTATCAAGTGCTCGACATTAGATACCAACCAACCAACATTTGTAAGTTTGGTAATTCCATTACAGTCATTGGGGGTAAGTAGGAGGTTAGGGCTCCAACCTTTCTAGTCAATTGGCTCAAAATGGTCTTCTGGGTTGTCAGCCTCGCATGATGGCCGCCTTTACCTTCAAATCTTTATAGGATGAAGAAGGCCTACAATTGATTAGTGTTAATAAGCTGTTAGTTTATGCTGACGATGTAGTGTTATTACTCTATTGACTAATTGTGGCAGAAATTTATTATCAATGAAACTAGTTACATGGTCTCATATTGAAGTAGATTATACAATGTGAATGATTCAATTAATGACAGATGAGGGAAATTTTGAAGAAAAGGCTGAATTCAAATGCCTAGGAACAATAATTACAAACAGGGGTCACGTGCACTAAGAAATTAAACATAAGTTCAACTCTGGGAATGGATGCTATTTGTATTAGAGGGACTCTTGTCATGTCAAGTCTCTCAAAAAACATTAAACTGACGATATGTAAAACTGTTATGTTATATGCATATGGATAATTGAATCTTACTTTAAAAGAGGTGAAAGATTGTGAACATAAAGTTGTAGACCAAAGAGAAATGAAGAGACAGATGAATTGAAAGACTACTAACAGTGATTTCAATTTTAAAATGTGTAGCTTATAAAACAGTTTGTCCTCAACTATAATAACTTCTGTTATAAATATCGTCACACTATTAAAATTCTAGGCCTTTCAAAGACATGCTTCATCCTCAGGAATACTTACGGTGCTGAAAATTTTTTTATTTCATACAGAGGGCTTAGGTTGTTGGGCGTGTTCTCATTTACAATATTTTTATTTTCTCCTTCCTTGATAATTTCAATCTCTTCCCGGATATTGATTTTTGTCTATTGTTTCTCTTTGAGGATTATTGATATTGTTTTATATCTATGGCTGGTTTCTGAAGTGTGTTCAGTAAAACTTGATTTTCCTTCTCTTTTAATGAAGTTTGGGAAATGTTCATTAAATCTTATTTTAAAACTTCTTGAAGTTGAAAATAAAAATATGCTAAATGAGAACACGCCCAACAAGCTACAGCCCTCTGTATGAAATATACAAATAATTTCAGTACCATAATTATTCCTGAGGATGAAGCATGTCTTTGAAAGGCCTAGAATTTTAATAGTGTGACGATGTTTATGACAGAAGTTATTATAGTTGAGGACAACTGTTTTATAAGGTACAAATTTTAAAATTGAAGTAACCTTAACCTCAACGGTGTTCAAACATGACATTAAAAGTATAGATACTAAGAGTGAGTTGCACAATGTTTATGAGAAAAGAGATGTAATAAGAACAGTTAAGTCTTGTAGACTGCGATAGACAGATCACGTGGCATGAGTGGGAAATAGAAGAAGGACATCTCCCAGTAGGTGGGCACAGAATGGGGTGTGATTGGAGGGAAGAAAATTATATGGGTATGATTGAAAAACATTAGCTCAGGATAAGGATGTATGGAATCTTTGTTCCCCACGGCCATGAACCTATGGCAGTGCCAGTGACTTAGTCAGTAGTAATAATAATAGTCATGATAAATATATTAATAAGTGTAGGGATTGTGTTGAAAATATTAGAAGACATTTTGTACATTTTCTTGGTTCTGACGCACAGGTTATGCATGTCTTGCTGAATATTCTGTCAGTTCACATTTCATTACTTGACATCTAAAACAAGGAAAGAAGGTAATGGATAATCTGGGTACCTCTCTTTGAGCTGCAGTAGCATTTTACCATGTTTCACCATAGAGTAGAATAATGTCGGTTGTACTCCTTATTTGTAAACATAGCAGGAACACCTCCAAATATGAAGGCCCACTGTTGTTATTATCCACTTCCACTACATGGAGCAGGTTCATAACCCTTGTTCTTACCCTTTCCAGCTCTGTGGCAGTCTGTTCCAGTTCCACTACTAATTTAAAGGAGAAATTGATTAGGCGTCCAAACTTTCTCTGCTGACAGAGAAATATCTAAGACTATTTAACTCTTGCCCCAAATGGGAGTCAATGACCAATCACATTTCAATGAATTTTTATTTACAACCAATGACAGTTGTGTTTCTCCTAAAATTTACCAACTAAAGTTTATCATAATAAAGAAAGCACCTCCTTTTTAACATTCTGAGTAGGTCGTATCATTATTTTGCAGTAACTGACCCTCTAAGAAATACGGCTACCCGATGGTATATATAGTGCATAAATGTCAACAGAAAGCTCGTACGTGAGATAATATAAAAACATTTGTAACAATTGATTATACCACAAAAAAAAGAAACCACTGTTTGCACTTTCTTAAACGAATTATTTTCCAAGAAATGACGCAAAAAAATATAATTGACCTATTTACATCATAGGACATCTGAAATTAATTAATTGGTTATAAATTTCTCCACTAGAGTGCATTCTTACAACATTGCGATCTTTTGGCAATAAATAATATTATGATCTGGTTGCAGTGATCGAACAAAAGAAGCAAATTGAGTGTACCAATTGTTTCTCATTTGTTTTCAAACATTGCCGTTTACATTAAATATATAAATATTTTAAAATAACTGTAGTTAAATAATGATTTGTTAGTAAACAGCTTAATTTTATTCATTATATTATTTTTAGTCTGGACATCTTACCTCAATATTAATGTTGATTTGTTCTTGAACATGTTTCAAAACAATTCTGTTTTATCGTCAGCTTTCCCAGACGATAAAACAGAATTGTTTTGAAACATGTTCAAGAACAAATCAACATTAATATTGGGGTAAGATGTCCAGACGAAAAATAATATAATTAAAATAACCTCAAAATATAACTTCCTAAAATTAAATATTAATTTTATTCATTAAAAGTCCTAACAAATGCACTCTTGGTTTCCAAATTATCTAGATAAATTGGGATTCACTCATGGCATTACTTATGATAACACTGAATAGTGCAGATGTACCATTTGTTATGTATATAGTTTGATATACTGAAACTTTGTCTGTCTGTTTGCAGGCCACATCTGATGCTGTGAAAAATGAAATTAAAAACATTGATATTGAAGAAGAGATAACTCATAATTTGGTAAGTTCACTTTCTGTGGAAAATATAGGCCATCAAAAGTAAGAGGTTTTTTTTTTTTTATTTTTCATTGCAATCATTGGTTTGGGTACCTGTTTATATAACTTAATTAAGACTTGGGAATGTGCGATGATCACAGCAATTACCCCAGCTGTCTCATGAAAATGTCTATACCGACAGTGGCTTTGCTGCCATAAGTTTACTTATGCTGAAAAGGTCGAAGCCAATAAGCCAGTACCTTGGTTGAAACAGTGACAGTCTTTCACCCTAACTGCACAACCATCAAGAAATGTAGACATGGCTTCCACTAGTGTACAATTTTCCATAGGTGAAATAATCAACCATTGGGTTCTTGGGTCAGGAACTATTTCAGGGAATCCATGGAAGTTGGAAAACGTAGGTAAGGATAGGGATGTATTGAGAACTTATGCCTGCATGGCCTTGAACCTGAGGTTTCATATCAACACTGTCTGTCGTTTCGATAGTGCCAGTAGTTTTTAGTATGCTGAAAATGTGTTATAGTTTATAACAACTTTTATTCCAAATTGTTCGGTTTATATACAGTATAATAATTTATTATTGTAAATATGTTTCTATAAATCTACCATAATGATACAGTATATAAAAATGATGAACATATACTCATGCATGCACATACTTAAAAATGCACTTAAAATGTGAACCAGACAAAAGCTGATGTCTAGTAAATTGTATACTGTGAGGCCAGCATCACTTATCACGTAGTTTTATGTTGTTTTTTGTGTTTGGTAAAAGTATAACTAGCATAAATTAAGTATTATGAATTTAAAAAGTATTGTTTTGAAAAATTGTATTGTTAAAAACTCAGTGTTTCCCAAATCAGCCAATATAATTTCTCATTTCATATCAGCCAATAACATTTTTTCATCAAATAAATGTTTGATGAATTGATAGGTAAAAACTTAATTCCACCCACAGTTGTCAATCAACTTACAGAAGGTGTTAATACAAGTGTTGTGCATAAGCAGTATTTAAGTGAAATAATGAACAAAATAGTTTCCATATTCTCCCGCTTAATGACGGATCATATCATCAGGCAAAGAACTAAACATGTACACTTAGAGACAAAAAGAATGGACTGACTCTTGATCACGAATGTTTCAAGTTCTAACGCGCTATTCACACGAGTAAACTAATTGCACAGTGTAGCTACAATACGTTTTCCTTCTTCCTTTGAAGATTATTCTTTCTAAACGCAACAAGGCAGTGAAAGCATAGCTCAGTGCTTAGTGGCTTGATTTGTATGCAAGAGGTCGCAGGTTCGATTCTTGGAGAGGTTAATTTTTTTAATTGTTAAAGTGCTTTCTATTCTATTCTGTATATTCATTCTTAAAGAAAAAAAGTACTAACTATTTGGAAGTATTACTATTTTTATTATTAATATTATTATTTAATTATAAACAGGTTTACAGAGTAATAAAACATCTTCCTATGCCCAAAGCTTTTTAAATTTTTATCTTCTTTCTCCATTCTTCTCTATCTTCTCATTCCAATTCTTCCAGACCTAGCTTTCTTATATCATCCATCCATCCATTTAAATCTAGGTCCACCTCTCTTTCCTTTTTCAGGTGGAATCCATTCCAAAGCTTGTCTGGATAATCTTTTCTCCGGCATCCTATATATATGACAATACCATTCTATTTGTCTGTATCTCACAAAACCTAATATTGAATTTGGGACTTTTATTTGTTGTGATGTTTGTTTTTTGTGATTTTTTTTTCTTTCCAATTTAGAATGTCTAGTTGAGCGTCTGAAATAATCCATTTCAGAAGACATAAGCTGTAAATTCAAATTTTTATTCAGATGCCAAGTTTCTGCACTAATTGTTATGGATTTATAAATTTCTAATTTGGTATCTATTCTTATGTTCTTGCCCCACAAAACTCTGTTTAACAATGTTATTACCGATTCTGCCTTTTTTAATTCTATATTTTATATCATTTTCTTGGGGACATTTTGAGTTAATTTTGATCCACAGGTAATTACATTCTTCACATCAATTGATACATCACATTATTATTATTATCATTATTATTATTATTATTATTGTTATAGATGATGAATAATAATAATAATAATATTATTATTTTTATTATTGTCCATCATCTATGAGGTATTATTATGATGGGCTTGAGATATATAAACTAAATATTTTAATTGACGATTGAAACTTTTTTCTCGCTAATACGTAATAAATAAATAAATACACAAATATATGAAGCTATATTATATTCTATTACATACATTTATAGCAGTATTATTAAAATGTGGCACTGCACGCACAATTAAATTTATGCAGGTAGCTAAATAGTGTTACAGAGTTTACGAAGGCAGGAATATTACGTAAGATAGTGTAAACTGGACGTAGATTATGTGGCAGGAATTAAATATTATAGGATGTATGTTGGGAAAATACAAATGAATTAAAAATATGTCGGAGGATTTGAACCCTGGGTTTCACATACATTTCATCTTGTTGTAAGTAGTTTTAACGATCTACGCTATTCGAACATCTGATACTAGTTGCCGTGTTTACTTTTACACTATGAACGAGAGTTGAACTTTATTTAAAAATAATCAGTTGAGTTGGTGTTTACTTGATGACAAACCATATTTATTAATTAAATAAAAATAAAACATAGTTTTATTTGATTTTCATATTTATTAATTAATTCAGTGACAGCTGTTTCGGTACACTGTACCTTCTTCAGACATGTTAACAAATTATGAATTGTGTTCCAACTGATCTAAGCAACAATACAACTATATTATTTAAATATTTTAATTTAACAAAGGGGATTCATTCAAATCAAGTTGAGAATTTAACAGTCTGTTACTACGTTTCAATTTACTTATTTCTACAGCCTCCAAAAGAACTAACTTCTTACCCTTATCACAAACGTAAAATTTTAAAATTTGGAACGAAACAATGATTAAATTGGAATAGGTGGTTAGCATATATTGAATATTCTAAATTTCTGTTATATGCTCTCATGTATTCCTTTATCCGAGAGATAAAAGGTCTACCAGTTTGTCCTATATAGAAATTGTCACATGTGCCACACTTCATATTATATACACCTGATAATTTTTCTTTTTTATTTTGGTTTTATTGTTTTTTATTATATTTTGTAAAGTTTTATTAGTTTTAAATGCCACATTGTTGTTCAACTTTTTACAGTGTTTAGATATTTAATTTGAAAGTGGGCCTATGTATGACATTACGACATATTTCTTTATGTATCTTTGGGTAAAGGAAAAACTTTGTTAATTGCTTTTTTTGTAATGAACTTACTTAATTGAATATTCTATCATTTTCGGGTCGTAGTTATTAATAATAGCTAATTGTTTAATAATATTCAATTCATTATTATATTCCAAGGGTGAAAGAGGGATATTTAAAAGTCTATGAATGTAACTATTAAAGGCTGCCATCTTATGAGTATATGGGTGAAGAGAAGAACTATGATAGTAGTGGTATCAGTATGAGATGGTTTGTGAAAGATCCGATTGATTGAGAGTCTTTCCAGTTTTCAGCGGTTGCCCTGTTACCAGCCGGCTGCTGGTCCTTCACATCCACATGTGTCAATCACAGAGGTAGATGATCAATAGCCAGTGTAGGGGTGACATGTGGTTAGCATGTCGAGTCCCCCAGCCATTATAGCTGGTTCCTCAACCTGGAGCCTCTACTTATTGCAGCTACCCAATTGCCTCACGATGCTGGGTGGGCACCGGTCCCATACTGGCGGAAATACCATGAGAAAATGTCTTCCCCCATGGAGACTCGACCAGCGCAAGTCCCGTAGCTCTGCGCCAAGGCTTCCTACCTTAACCGCTCGGCTACGGCGCGGGACTTGTGAAAGATACCAAACTCAAACTTATTATCAATGTGTTTTATTGATAAATCCAAGAAATTTATACTATTATTTGTTTCTAATTCCATTGTGAAATTAATACTTCTGTGAATGTTATTAATAAAATTTAAAAAGGAATTCAATGCCTTTTAGTTCCTATGAAGCGTGCTATGACATCATCTACATAACGATACCAAAATAGAACATTTTTAGCTAATTCATTCTTATGTATGGTTTGTTCTAAGTCATCCATAAAAATCTCAGCCATAAGAGGGCTCAACGGATCACCCATAATCAAACCATCTTTAGCTATGTACAATTTGTTATTAAATTCAAAAATAATTTTAATGTAAGCATGTTTTAAGAGTGTGTAAAATATTTGTTCAACAAAAAACCATTCACTTTATTAGTTAGTAACATTCTATTATTTTTGGTCTGGACATCTTACCTCAATATTAATGTTGATTTGTTCTTGGACATGTTTCAAAACAATTCTCTGTTTTATCGTCAGCTTTCCCAGACTGGTTTTATTTATGTTGCATTATGTTGCACCACCTGGATGTCGATGTCAGCTCCATCCTGTGGTTGGCCAAAGAACCTCCAAACAAGGTCACCCTCCATCGGAATATCAAAATTCATAACTCTGTTTCTGTTCTTCTGAATATAATTTTTTCCCAAATAGTCAGCTCTTTTGTATTTTCTAACTGTTTTAATAATTTAGTGTCTGAATTTATATTATGTTTTTCAGACCAAACATGAGCAGCAACTGCAGATTTTTTTCAATTTCTCCATTTTTAATATTTCTTATGTGTTCTTTGGTTCTAATTTTTAGGTTTCTTTTTGTTTCCCTATATATATCTTTTCACAACCCATGCATTCAATTTGATATATTCCTGACTTTTTATTTTTATCATTTTTTTTTCATTTTTGTTGGTTTTATTAGTTTATTTAAACTGGTAGTATTTTTTGGTGCTAATTTAATATTAAACTTCTCAAATATATTTTGAAATTTATTATGTACCCAGGGGTGATATGTGAATTTCCTATATTTTTTCATAGGTGGTTCTTCTTTTCAAGATTACTTCTGTTTATCATTTTTTGTTTTTTATACTTTTCTATCCTTTTATGTACCATTTTTTCATCAAACCCATTTTCTCTTGCTACTTTGATTATGTGTTTTTTCTCATGTTTGAAATCTTCTTCGTTTAAGGGTAAGTTTACCAATCTATGAGTTAAACTATTAAATGCTGCTAATTTATGTCCAATTGGATTGAACCCTGTTGATTTTATAAAATTTTCCGTATGAGTTTCTTTCCTATGAATCCCGAATTCAATTTTTCTTTTTTCTTCGTTTCTGACCAATTTAAGATCCAAAAAAGGTATTTGTTTATTGTCTTCTATTTCTTTGGTGAATTTAATGTTTGTACTCTGTAAATTTAATAGTTTTTAGGGAATCTTCTACATGTTTTTCTTTAACAATACAAATTATATCATCAACATATCTACTCCAAAATTTAAACATTGTGGGATGTGCTTTAGTGATTTTACATTCAAAATCGCTCATAAATAAATTTGCCAGGAAAGGTGATAATGGGTTTCCCATTGAGAGCCCTGATTTTTGTCTATAGAAACTCCCATTGAATGTAAAAAACATTTGGTCAATGCATAACTCAGTTAATTTCAAATAATCTTCTTTGATCTCTCTGTCTATGTTGTTTTTTCTTAACCAATTGTTCAATATCTCCAAAGTTTTTTGTTTCGGTACATTTGTGAATAGTGAAACTACATCAAACGAAACCAACCTATCTGTGGGTTCAATTTCCACTTTTTCTAATTTCTTAACTAATTCCAATGAATTTTCAATCTGCAGACTTTCAAAATTATTAATTCTTTTAAATTGATTATTCAGCCATTTCGAAATTTTGTAGGTTGGTGATCCAATATTGTTAATTATTGGCCTCATTTTGTTTCCCGGTTTGTGAATTTTTGGAAGTCCATGTATATTAGGGTTTCTTGGGTTGCTTACTTTTAATTGAAATTTTTCTTTCTTGGATAGAATTTTAACATTTTTAAAACAGTTTTCCACTTTTTTTTATGGTTTTTGGTAGGGGGTCATTCTTAATTTTTTCATACTCTTTTCTTTCAAAAGTTCTTCCATTCTATTTTGATAATCTTCTTTGTCCAGAATTATAATTTGGTTACCCTTATCTGATTTTGTATATACAACATTTTTGTTATTTATTTCTTTGAGTGTTTTTAATTTTCCTTACAAACTGGGTTTTTATTTGTATTCTTTATTTTATTCAAAATTTCTTCACATTTTTTTCTGATGATTATTTTTTCTTCTGTAACTAACCCTTCTATTGAATTTTCAATGTCCACTATGTATTCTTCTATTCTATTGGAATAATCTATTGCTGTTTTTAGACCGTTTTCTAACAATTTTGTCTCTTTTAGGTTAAAGGTTGCCTTTGAAAAATTTTTAACATAATTTCTGGTGGATTCTGATTTTTCTTCATTTCTGGTTTTATTCTGATGTTTGATTTTATTTGATGTATTCTTCTTTTCCTTTGATTTAGTTAACAAATTATTTATCTTTGTCTTTTGTTTCTCAATTTTCTTTTCATGGTTATGTTCAAAAAAGTGAAAAAATTTATTTTCTAGGTTTTTCCACATGATGTTTCCTAATATTTTAGACAATTTGATATGTAACAAATAAATTTCAATATCCAGATTACTGATTATTTCAAAGTGTTTATTCTTTTCTAGTTTTAGTAATTTGTTCTCCAAAATTTTTTTGTTTTGTTTGCTGTTATTGTTATCCTTGACGGTTTTTTCTAATGAACATGGGAACCAATTCTAATTTTAGACATTGGTTGATGAATTTAATGTCCGCTAATCTTTTAAATTTCTTCTCTCTTAATTTTATAAACTTTTTGACTTCATATTTAGTTTCGAAAAAATTGTTATTGAAGTTGAGTATGGAGGACGCCATCTTGTTTTTCGTAATTTATAACACAAACACAAAATTTCTGGTTTTGTTTCTTCCTTGTAACTTAAGAAGTTGTAATTAATATTTAATTTTAGGAAGTTATATTTTGAGGTTATTTTAATTATATTATTTTTGGTCTGGACATCTTACCTCAATATTAATGTTGATTTGTTCTTGGACATGTTTCAAAACAATTCTCTGTTTTAATCTTCAGCTTTCCCAGACTGGTTTTATTTATGTTGCATTATGTTGCACCACCTGGATGTCGATGTCAGCTCCATCCTGTGGTTGGCCAAAGAACCTCCAAACAAGGTCACCCTCCATCGGAATATCAAAATTCATAACTCTGTTTCTGTTCTTCTGAATATAAATTTTTTCCCAAATAGTCAGCTCGTTTGTATTTTCTAACTGTTTTAATAATTTAGTGTCTGAATTTATATTATGTTTTTCAGACCAAACATGAGCAGCAACTGCAGATTTTTCAATTTCTCCATTTTTAATATTTCTTATGTGTTCTTTGGTTCTAATTTTTAGGTTTCTTTTTTGTTTTCCCTATATATATCTTTTCACAACCCATGCATTCAATTTGATATATTCCTGACTTTTTATTTTTATCATTTTTTTTCATTTTTGTTGGTTTTTATTAGTTTATTTAAACTGTAGTTATTTTTTGGTGCTAATTTAATATTAAACTTCTCAAATATATTTTGAAATTTATTATGTACCCAGGGGTGATATGTGAATTTCCTATATTTTTTCATAGGTGGTTCTTCTTTTTCAAGATTACTTCTGTTTATCATTTTTTGTTTTTTATACTTTTCTATCCTTTTTTGTACCATTTTTTCATCAAACCCATTTTCTCTTGCTACTTTGATTATGTGTCTATTTTCTCATGAGAAAAAACACATAATCAAAGTAGCAAGAGAAAATGGGTTTGATGAAAAAATGGTACAAAAAAGGATAGAAAAGTATAAAAAACAAAAATGATAAACAGAAGTAATCTGAAAAAGAAGAACCACCTATGAAAAAATATAGGAAATTCACATATCACCCCTGGGTACATAATAAATTTCAAAATATATTTGAGAAGTTTAATATTAAATTAGCACCAAAAAATAACTACAGTTTAAATAAACTAATAAAAACCAACAAAAATGAAAAAACTGATAAAAATAAAAAGTCAGGAATATATCAAATTGAATGCATGGGTTGTGAAAAGATATATATAGGGAAAACAAAAAGAAACCTAAAAATTAGAACCAAAGAACACATAAGAAATATTAAAAATGGAGAAATTGAAAAATCTGCAGTTGCTGCTCATGTTTGGTCTGAAAAACATAATATAAATTCAGACACTAAATTATTAAAACAGTTAGAAAATACAAACGAGCTGACTATTTGGGAAAAAATTTATATTCAGAAGAAGAAGAGAACAGAGTTATGAATTTTGATATTCCGATGGAGGGTGACCTTGTTTGGAGGTTCTTTGGCCAACCACAGGATGGAGCTGACATCGACATCCAGGTGGTGCAACATAATGCAACATAAATAAAACCAGTCTGGGAAAGCTGAAGATAAAACAGAGAATTGTTTTGAAACATGTCCAAGAACAAATCAACATTAATATTGAGGTAAGATGTCCAGACCAAAAATAATATAATTAAAATAACCTCAAAATATAACTTCCTAAAATTAAATATTAACTGATACTAGTTGTCCTGTTTGTTGAACCATTCACTCCTCTGTTAAAGATTAAGAAGATAGTCCTTAGACCACAACTTCCATAAACATTATTGTATATATTGAATGTGCTGCCATCTGCTCATTCTGTTGATGCTTAAGTGTTTTAAGGAAGCTGTAGGGTAGCAGTGACTAGATTGCAAACAAGTTGCATCTTCAGACAATCTGATGTGTTGGTCAAGACTTTAGAACTACCTGTTTTTGATGTATATAACATGTTATATTCTTCATAGTTAAGTATTGTTAAACCTGTAACCTTTATTAAGTGAGTCTTAACAGATTTTACATTCGACTCCCTTAAACTACCTGTATAACGATGTCAAACTGGAATAAATTTTCAATCAAAATTGTTTGACATAACAATGTTTCCAATACAGATAATATATATGAGACAGAAAAAATTTAAGTTGTGCAGCTGCCCCAACAAAATTAGTACCATTATCACTAACTCTATGAAACAATGCTCTGCAGTTAAAATGATTTTGCTGCTTACCATCTGAATCAATGTGAGCATTTTTGAGATGACTACTGATCGTCAACGTACCATTCCCATCCTGGAAAGGTGAAACAGTTTTCAATTTGCTGCTTCATGAAGCAAGATCATTATTTTGAGAAAGACAATTAATTTCATCAGAATTTCTGCTATCTGAAAGAGATGAATAAGTTTCATACATTAATTCTTAATTACATTTATTGTTAGAAAAGACTTAGGAAATTTCAATTTGACAAAATTTATAGACATAAGTAAATACTCTCTTAAATGTATTATAGTTGGTAAAATCTATGTGTAAATTCATTGATATCAAATGTTTGTGCATCAGAATTATTAGGATTTGTGACATTGTTACACATTAGCTTCCTTCTTGACTTGAGGTAAGCCAACTATTAACAGTAATGCAGATTCATTATACAACATTTAATATATTTTTTTAGAGCAACAGAACTAACTTTTTTTGGTAATTTTTAAAGTGGTTTTCTTTTGGCATTTCTTGCTGTACCACAGTACCATTACATTTGAATAATGTAACATTTATTAAATCTTCATATGAGAACTATGTACCATACCATCATAAATCAACAGAATGTAAGTCTTGGGAAAATTACAACTAGTTAGAAGATCAGCAGGTTTCCCGTTAGTAGGAAAATTTCGCTAACGTTTTATGTTGGTTGTTTCTTGAATTTCAGAAACTCTATTTGCAACAAAAACGTGAAGTTTGTAACTAACTAACTGAATTTATTTAACTTTCACAGGGATAAAACATATGGTTTAATTTAATAATTAAATTAATATTTTCATTACCTCACCTCATATCCTTTTTCTTCTAGACTGCAGTTTCGGAGCTGTATATCCAACATCAGTAGTCTCTCGTCAACCGGTGTTCATGTCGTTTCTTGGCGGTTTTCTTCTACCTTCTAACTAACTCAAACTATCTAGCCCATAGGTTTATATCTGTGCAGACATAAGCTCTCCACACATCCTTACCATGAGCCAATGCTTTCCAATCATCCCCTGTATAATCTGGTCTGCTCTAATCATTCTTGGTCTACCAACTGGGCATTTTCCATCTGAATTTTCTACAAGAAGCTTTCATGCTCCTATTTCATTCCCCATTTGTGCCACATGTCCTGCCCATTTCAGTCGACGAGACTTAATTGTTCTTATTATAGGCTTCTTATAAAGATCATGTAGCCCACTGCTATGTAGTCTCATCCATTCTTCTGTCTGTTCAGCTCTATGTGGTGAAAAATGTTTCCTCGGAATCTTATTCTCCTCCCTTAAAGTAAGAGTGCTTGTTTCACATCCATATTATATCATTTGGAGAATAATGATTTTACAAATTTTCAGATTAATACTCTTTGAGAGAAGTTGGGATGACAAGCGTTCCTGTAATGCATAATAGCATGCATTTCCAGAATTGAGTCTATGTTTAATTTCTTTGTGCATCTCATTCCTATTTGTAATTATCGTTCCTAGATATTTGAATTCAGCCACTTCTTCAAAATTACCCTCATATGTCATTAACTGACTATTTTCATTTATAATGTATTTCTTTGTGTGAACATATATATATATATATATATATATATATATATATATGATTTATTGACGTTTACTTTGTCTCAATTTCTTAGTGCTACTCTATAGAGTGTGTGTGTTGGCCCTTAGTACCTCCCTGCTATCACCTAATAATACATCATCAGCATAAACTAACAGCTTATTAATACCATTGAGTTGTAGGCCTTCGTCATCCTCTAAAGAATTAATGGCATGCTCTAGTACAAATTGAATAGTAAAGGAGATAGTGCATCTCCTTGCTTTAACCCATTGTGAATGTCGAAAGTATCCGAAAACTGATTTTCCACATGCAGTACTCTACTATTAGTGCCATTTAGTCACATTCAAATAATAGTGACTGGGGAATATATTTTAAACGACTCACCTCATATGATTTCAAATATCTTTGATACCGGTGGTTTCAGACAATATCATGTACCTTTTCAGTCATGGCGTCCACTGATGACAGTGGAAGCCATGACTGAAGAGGGACATGATATTGTCTGAAACCGCCGGTGTCAAAGAAATTTGAAATCATATGATGTGAGTCATTAAATATATGTTCTCCACTCACTATTAATGATATAACCTCATAATGTTTACTTCCCAATATGGTTGGTTGGTATCTAATGTCGAGCACTTGATAATGAAATCATTCGCTCTCTTGAATTCCAATATTTAGCAGAAAGGCTGGTCTCTTCTACAAAAGCTGGACAACGGACAATATTAATTTAAATATAACATTCAAATAAGTCTAACTTTTTAGGAATTCCATACTCCACCAGGATACTGTATAACTTCTCCCTCTTATTGAGTCATATGCCTTTTTGAAGTATACATATAGTTGACACTGAGTGCCATTATATTCTAATTTCTTTTCTAAAATCTGTCTCACATTAAAAATCTGATCTGTTGTGGACGTGTTTCTTTTAAATCCACTTTCATAATCTCCTATTATGTCATCATTATTGGGAGTAAGTTTGCTTACCAGAGAGCTGTGCTGGCAGTAGCTTGCTGCCAAAAGGGATACACATGCCAGACAGGTCAGTGGAGATAAGCAAGATTTAAAAAAATTACCTTTTTAGAAAGAGTGATGATTTTTCACCATAAAGCTCTTTTATATAAAAAATGTTAATAAAAATATATTTTTATTTTGATTGTTTGATAACAGGTGCTTATCCTGCTTGTCTGGAAAGAGTGTCCCTGAGACCAAGGCATTTAAAACCCACTACCTCTGTGAACTGCCAACCAGTTTAGTGAACTTTGAAGAGGAAATGGAAAATTTTCAAGTGTGTGTAATCCAGACAAGGAGGATATGCACCGCTTACCACACAGTCAAAATAAAAACACAATCTTCCTTTGTATTTCCCTTTCTTATAAAAAAGACCTTGATGTAGATTGTTAGGAAAATTAGGTACTATCATAACTTAAAAAAAATTTCCTTGGACCATTTGTTTACAACCCCAAAACAAAGATGTCTTCTGCTGACAGTTGCATTACAACATTAACCATGATGTGAGATGTTGGGCAAACATTAGCTCAGGATAGCATTGTATGGAGTTTGCATGTCTGTATGTTCGTGAACCTCTGGTTCTGCTAGTGAACTAGTTACTTCTGGATCTTAACTCTTTTCTGATTGGTTTGAAATTACTTGATGAGATTGTGTTGTATTGAGGCCTTTCTCACATGCATCACTTATTGATTGATAATTTGAAATTATCTGGATGTGCCTCTGTAACTGGTTGTCATGTCTAAGCTCAGTTATGCATCAGATGTGTAGGGTGTCTCAAACATTTCACCCTTCTCAGGCATCAGTTTTTTTTTTCGAGGGCAAAAGGTAAATTTTGAAAATAATTAATTTCATACAAATGTTAATAAATGCTACTTGAATCATGCATTTACTTATAAAACCATCATATACCTTGTTTTTCTTTGTAGATATCTATCACTGACGTGCTTCAAAATGGCATTTTATTATTTTACGCAAATAAAGTTACAGCGAAAAAGGCATAAGTCTGACTGGACAGTTTAACTGTACACTTTTTATACACTCCACATTAGTAAGTTTCTTCTCAAAATAATAGGAATGTGAATAAATTAATAATAATAATAATAATAAAAATTATGTAAATAGTGCACCTACATAAGGAAGAGTTCTTGATAACTGTATTAGGTCTGTTAATGGTTTCTTTTTAATGATGTAAAGAAAGATTGGAGAGTTTGTTTTGTTCCTAACATTCTGCTTTTGGTGTGGTACATTTTGAAACACACATCTTGATGTAGACTAGGTTTTGACACACAAGGTCCACAGAAATACATTGTCTCTTTCGTCTCACTTTTTGTTCTGCATACAATGCAGGGATTTGCCCAAGATCCTTTTGGTGTTGTTCCCATGGAATGTTGGGCCTTGTGATTGTGTGACCCTTACCATACTTACTGGGATTTTTACGAGTACTCTTGCATTCAGAAATAAGAGATAGACAAGTGATTTTTCTGTATTTTTTGTGTAATACAGGGATCATTATTGTATCTGCTTTAGTTACATGGTGAACAAAAAATACAAGGCATTTCATAAGTCATGGAAACTATTTTTTATCAGCCAATAAAGCTGCAAGAAACAAAATTGAGTATATACAAATGAGAGTCACTGGAATGCCCTTCACAATGGTAGTACAAAACTGGGATCTAAATACAGGAGGATATGGGTAAGGGACAGTTGAAGGTTCATAAATACAAATCATTGTTTTACTTCTATTACATGTGAGGAAAAAAAAATTCATATAACCCACACCTAACTCACTTCAAAACATTAATTGAAGATGCTGCTGCATGTGAAGCAGTATACAAACATGGAGGATATCTTAACAGTGTTTCAACGAAGAATGGTCCACACAGACACATCACAAACAGCTATTAGTGTTCAGTACCTTCCTCATCATTGGCAAAAATATGTGTAAACCTTAGGAGATTATATTGAAGAGTGTTAATTGTGAGTTATATGAATATTTTTTCTTCACCTGTAATAGAAGTAAAACAATGATTTCTATTTATGCATCTTTCAATGTCCCTTACCCATATTGTTCTGTACCATCATTGTTGAGAACATTCTAGTTTCTCTCACTTGTATATACTGCATATTGTTTCCAGCAGCTTTTTTGGCAGATAAAAATAGCTGCCATAACATATGAAATGACCTTCATACGAATTTACAATAGACACCTACAAGAACCAAAAAAAGTTTCATGTACCATTTATGAGTGAGTCTACAAAACTGGTACTGTGCAATGCAATTATGTATCCTATCAACTCTACCATGTGCTTGGTGTACTCCAGGACTAAATTTGGTTTCACTGTTGCTGGTTAATAAGGATACTTTGAAGATACTGGTGTCATCTCATTTTAATCCCCTTTTTGGTAAGTACTCAGAAGAGTTACGGTTCTTCTGTCCCTCGATGTGAGAGCCAGTTTTTCTTGTTTTCTAAAACTAATTACATCCCTCTTGTTCATCTTTTTATTTTATTTGGGAGTCGGGAAAAGTTGGCATAATTTGTTCGATTGCGCAGGACTGACTTGTTGTGCCAATATTCATCTTCCATAATTCAGGTGAAAGTATGTCACCTGTCATTATAAATCTGGGAAACCTTGAGGTGGGGTCTGTAGGGAACATATTGTAAATAAGGAAGTGACTAAATATCTTCCAGATTATCATCTCCATGAACCTTATCAATCCGGCTTTAGATCTGATATTAGGCCAACACCAGCTCTGCTCAAAAATACTGAAGATATTCTTCAAGCCATGGACAGACCGTCAATTGACTCCTTTAACCTTACTTGACTTCAGCCAAGGTTTTGACACAGTAGACCACGACTTCTACTTATGATAAAGCTCAAGCACATACACTTGTCTGACAGCGCTTGTATCCTGGTTCGACTCATACCTGCACGGTCTCTTCAGGAATACATTTCACTAAACTCTAGATCTTCGTCTTGGTGCAAACGTGCAGGCGGTAGTCCCCAGGGCAGTGTTCTCGGACCTCTTCTTTTCTTAATCTACATAAATGACTTAACTAAAGCACTGCCGTTATTAACTCTATGCTGATGATCTCCAAATTTACCTACATTCACCTCCTCATTCTCTCTATAACAGCTTGACGAAAATGAATGACTATCTCATATCCATCTTTAACTGGTCTTCAAGTATCGGTCTAAATCTAAATCGTAACATAAACGAAGTGAATAACATACAGTCAACCCTGTAAAAAAATAAAAAGAAAAAAAACCAAAAATATTTAAATATCTTAATGAAACTGTCTCCAAATTAAATCCTTAGAATAAAATCACAAGTAATTCTAATGGGACAACAAAGACTGCTTACAACCTTTGACATTTCTACACTTCCAAACATTACTATAAATAATATAATTATCCCTTATTCTTCTTCAGTAATATATCTTGGACTACATCTAGACGCAAATTTAATCTGGCAAACACAAGTGAAACACATATGTAAAAAGACTTTCTCCATCTTACATTATCTTAGACGTTTAAAGAATTTTCTCCCAGTTTCGTTAAAACATATCCCTGTGCAGAATCTTGTGTTGCCACATTTTGATTATTGTGACATTATATAAAATGATCTAAATTATGATTTGTCACAGAGACTGCAGCATGTTCATAATGCTTGCGTTCGGTTAATTTTCAATATCCGCCGTTTTGACCATATTTCCGAACACTTTAATAACTTCTGTTGGCTCCGTCTTACTGACAGACATAAATTGCACTCTCTTTCACTACTTTTCAAGCTTCTGAATTCCTACACTTACCTGGCGTCCAGATTTGAAAAGTTAACCTCTTACCACAATATTGACACTAGGTCACAAGATAGCAGTCTGCTAACAATTCCTCTTCATAGCACTTCCTCTTATTCTACTTCCTTCACAGTAGCCTCTGCCTGCTCCTGGATGCTCCTTCCTCAAGTTATCAGGGGTTGCTGCACAATTGGCACTTTTAAGTCACACTTATACAGTTACCTGTTGTCTAATAATTAATTTTTCTCTATTTATTTAATTTTATACTATGTCATTAATAATCTTTCCTCGTTTTTTATATATCTTGTACATATTATATATTTAATTCGTTAAATTTAGAGTAAATTAAAATATGTTATAAATATTAATTGTATTGTATTCATAACATGTAATCGTTTATGTATATTGTAATTTAGATTTAAGACTATTTTTTTTTGTATTTTTTAAAACCTGGTTGAGTGACAGACAAGGCCTTAAGGCCTTAACTCTGCCAGGTAAAATAAAACTATTATTTTTTTTTTCATTTATTATTTTTTTTTCAGCATGCCCGATTACCGTAGTAATATTACATGCATAACATAACAAACATAAAATCAGATAACATAACATCACATATTTGGTTTTTGTTTACATGTTTTTTTTTATCTTCGTCACTGTTAATCACTCATTTTCGTACACTATTGTTTTTATATATTTTTTGAAATGTCTTAAATATTTGTGTATTAGGTCTTTCTCCGTCACAGGCCATGTTCCTCCTTCTTTGCTGATTTCTTCTTTCAACTTATTTCTAGAATGCTGCTGCAATTCACAATTGAGGAGGTCAGTGGAATAAGGGCCCATCCCAACTGCACTAAGTTTGGAGAAAAATTGCATTTTATTAAATTCTACATTGCTACATTGAGTAAAATATATAGAGCGCAAATTGATAATATTTGGTATATGTCTTGTACATAAAATAGGCTTTCTGCCTGCAAATGTACAGATCTCTATATTGTTTCATATGTCTAATCCAAGAAAACTAAAATTGAGAATATAAAAAAAAAGAACATAGTAAACAAATTAAATAACACCTTTTAACTTTGATAATCATTTTATTGCAGCCAAATAGCCAGGATTAAAGTAGAATACATTTTAAATTTACATATTTGCATATTCACACATTGTCTTTGTTCTTTTTGTGCATAGCTCAATGTGATATCGGTCACACGATTTTTCACATAGCGTACATTTACAGTCTATATTTGCTTCATGAAATTTTGTGTTGCTGCATATCAGGTGGTGGAATCCATGGACTGCCAACCTAGTGATGACATTAACTTTAATATTGCATTAATCTATGCATTCTACGTTTGCAGCATTTGTATCATCATTATCTGATTTAAGGCTGCCGTTAAATGTCTGGTGTACAGGTGGTACAAATTTCATGAGAGTCGTGATTTCTTCTTTATCATCCTACCATTAGGATACTTTGTTGTCAATATTACATCTTGTAATACAGGACACCTTCCTTTCCCTTTTTGTTTGGCTTATTACTTCCTCTAAAGCCAAGTCACCGAAACCGGATTTTATGTACATTACATTCTGTTTTCCACAAAACGAAACTGAGAAGCTTTTCTGATTTCTACCTTACGCTCGCCGGCGTCACATTTCTCTTTGTGAACTTTTATTCAAGTTATCCAAATCTTTAAAATCGTCTGCATTTATCTCAATTACTGTAAATAGTTCCTTTGTTCGACTCTTTCTTATGAGGTGAGCCCACTGTTCAGGTGTATAAACTACTTGTGTTTTTCTTTTAACTTTTTCAGTCACATCAAAGTCAGCATCACAGGGGAGGAATGTGCAACTTGGTACAAGAAATTTACGTTCTATTTCTTCAAACCAACCTCAATCAATCATGTACAGCCTAAGTTCCATTATTGTAAAATTATTGTTTTGACCAACACATGAATCACTATATACACTGTAAATTTCTTTTTATTAGCACCTTTTTCAATCAGTGGCACAGCTATTAATAAACAACTAGTAATTTCGTTCGCATCTCTTGAAGCAATGGCTTTTAGAGGAAGAGATCCAGTGAGAACCAAAATTATTTTAGAAAATCAAAGTATAGAACAGGTGTCTAGTTTCAAATATTTGGGCTGTGATGTTGGCTACAATGTGGAAAGAGATATTGACTCCAAAATAAATAAATTTCAGACGGTGTGTGGAACAATACAGAGAACATTCAAAAATAAAATTAGAAAAGAAACCAAGATAAAAATGTATAATGTTATGGCGGTTCCCACAATATTGTATGGATGTGAAACTTGGGCTCCAGTGAAAAGACAGAAGGATAGAATACAGACGGCAGAGATGCGGTTCCTAAGACAAGTAAAAGGATGTACAAGACTTGATAGAATAAGAAATGAGGATATAAGAGAAGAATTGAAAGTACAGCCTTTATTGGATAAAGTCACGAATTACAGACAGAAATGGATTGATCACATGGATGGAATGAGCAAGGAGAGATATCCATTGTTAGCCAGAAATTATCCAGCAAGAGGAAGGCGTGATGTTGGAAGACCTAGAAGACGTTGGGCTGATGCAATATGAAGTCGGAACGGGCAATTGCCTAATCCCTGGAGTGATGATGATGATGATGATGATCTCTTGAAGCAACTGATTCAGGCCGATATATATTCCTTTCCACTGTTGGGTAAAATATTCTGCTTCGTTTTATTGCACTCTTGCATATTTCTTTTTCTTTTCTTAGATTTTATTAGACTATTTCCATTTGCACAAGAACCTACAACATCATGCCATTCTGCATTTTGCTGATATTTGCCGGCAATGCCAGTCAGTATTACAGTGGACCACAGAGAAGCGGACAATATACAGTCAAGTGTCAGCAGTTGGGATGGGCCCTTATTCCCCGCCCGCGTGAAGAAGTTAGAAATTTTTCTTACACATAAAGTCTCATTTACCCTCTTTTGAGCAAAGTTAGAATTATGAGCTTCTAAAGATTAACAGAAGATGGCCACAGGATACATAATCTGCAAATAACTAAAAATCCATCATTGGTTGGGATGGGCCCTTATTCCACTGAGCCCCTCAATTTTAAAGGAGATGTTCTACATTTTGAATTGCTTTTCTACATGGACAGGTTGCGTTGTTTAATATTCCAATACAATATAGATGTGATTTATTTTTTCCATGACCAGTTACCATTTCAGAAAATTCTGGAGTTATTTCACATTTAAGTTTTAATCTGTCTCTGACTGATGGGAAGAACTTCTTACATGTGGCTCCTTTATCTGCGTTGTCCCATTCGTTCTGCCATTTAATGGTTCCTTCTTCTTTTATTTGGACAACTATTGATGATTTAGGTATTTTTGTTATATTCTACGGTTACGCTAGTTTCTGTTGCAGCTTGTTTTGCCAATTGATCTGCCATTTCATTCCCATAAATTCCAACATGTGCTTTTATCCAGCCGAAATGTACTATCCAATTTTGTTCCCTGAGTTTTGCTATTGTTTGTCTTATTTTTGATATGATGTATCCCTGTTTGAAGTTGTTTTTAATTACGTCGAGAGTAACTTGACTATCTGTATAAACTGTAACAAGACTTTTTTCAGAGCTGTTTTCGTCAATTGATGGTATTGCTTCTAGAGCTTTAAGAATTCCTATCTGTTCAGCTTGATTATTTGAGCAACGATTGGACAGTTTGGCTTTTATTGTATGTTCTAATTTTCCGTTTTTCAAGATAACTGCAGCAGCCCCTACCATTCCTTGGAATTTACTGCCATCAGTGTATATTTTTATTTTGTAGTTGTTCGATTCTTCAATATCGCCCACATTAATTCTTTCTGCCGGATGTGGCCACTCCTCCTTTTTGAGTGGTGTGTCAATGTTTGTGTGGTCATCGTGTATGGCTCTATATAACTGGGCTGTTTCTTGTATACTGATAATTATGGGTTTAATTCCAGCTATGATACAAGATACTTCATATGGTAATGTTTTATAGGCTTTGGCTATGGTGACATTTATAATTTTTGAACCCTCTTCAGCTTTTTAAATTTTTTTTGTTTTCTTAATTCTTCCTCCCATATTGTGGCCCCATATGTCAACATAGGCAAGATTGCTCCATTGTATATAATCTTTAATGCTTTATGTCCTAGCCCCCACTGCATTCTAGCTGCCCTTCTTAACATGTTCATTAGGCTCATAGCCTTGTTCGTTATTATCTCAATGTGTTTCAAAGCTTAGTTTGTAATTGAGGTGGATTCCTAAATATTTCATTTCTTGAACTTGCTTGATGCGTTCATGGTTGACGTATACAGTGATATTTTTATTAATGGAGGTCCTCTTTCTTGATATTAACATTGCTGTGGACTTGGATTCATTGAATGTGATTTTGTTATTGTTAGCCCATAATTCTATTTTTCTTATGTCAGTATTTTCGTAATTTTCTGCCTCATTGTCATTATTATTATTATTATTATTATTATTATTATTATTATTATTATTATTATAGGAGGGATGAGGTTCAGTCCTTTACAACTTGGGTGGTTTTGAGGAGATAAGAATCTAATAGAATTTTTCCCATGTACGGCTGGAAATTATACGGAATTGTCTGAGAGTGAAAATACTTTCATTCCAAATGTTGGCCGAAAAATACGGGAATCTATCTTTTATTTTATACTTTATTAGCTTCTTTGCCTTTGTTGGTAGGAATTATATATCTTTATGATAGTAATAATTTAACTTTCTTTCTAATAGAGGGGACGGGAGAATTAATTAGCTTTTTTTTTTATATAAGAATAATTCTTGCATTTTTGGTAAAAATACCTATATTCTCTGTTCATTTATGGCTTCCTAAGGCTCATGTTGAGGCCGGTTGTTGTCTCCCCTTGAAGCTGATTGTGCTTTCATCGACAGATGTGGAAGGTCCTGATGAGTAGAATAGAGAACGCTTGTGCCGCATTTTTTCCATCACATCCTGCATCAATTTCTCTTTAGCTAACTTTTTGTTACCTTCATCATGGGGAAAATGTAAATTCCAAAACAAGAGGAGAAATTTGTCTCTTGAAAACACATCACCAAAAAAGGGAAATTTGTCTACCCAGCTTCTGAAAAAATAGTTCTTGTTATTAGGACTGGGATGAAGCCCCATGTTGAACACCATGCCGAAAAATACTTTTATATCGGAAACTTTCCGGGAAGACCATGATGCAATTCTAGCTCTTTTAGTTAAAGTGTTGATTTTTTTGTCTGACCCTGGATGCAGGTTTCGTTCGTTGTGTCAAGAATAAAAAAAAAAGGTGAAAATATTCCACTGGATCAATATCCTGATCAAAAAGAGATGGTGAGACTGGCCGCTGCTGAATTTTATTTATTGGTATTTTTTAAGTTGGGTGGGATCTAAT
Organism: Diploptera punctata; assembly: GCA_030220185.1. Classification (NCBI taxonomy): domain Eukaryota; kingdom Metazoa; phylum Arthropoda; class Insecta; order Blattodea; family Blaberidae; genus Diploptera; species Diploptera punctata. The sequence goes on from JASPKZ010003758.1 coordinate 27,274, forward strand.
TAACTCACCTCTGCCCAGGAGTGTGTTACAGTTCTGCCATTGCCAGGAGATGATGTCAGGAATTTGTTAAGAATACTTTGTGACATTAAGAAAATCGCACTATGTTGTGATGCCTGTGTATGAATTTATGGTCCTGGTTTGTATTTCTCAAGATACCCTGTAACTATTGTTGTAAAGTTTGATATTTAACTTTGTTCACAGGTCGCAGCATTTGCTGTAAAAGAGGAAACTGATGATATTAAACAAGAGGTACCAATAACAGAACAATTAGTACCAATTGTGAAAACTATAACAAAGGTAAGGATTTGGTTTATATTTTCTTTTGCAATATTAGACCATCTATTATTTTGATGTGTGGTTATGCTACTTAATTAATCTGAGTGAATTATTTAAAGTGTGTCTGTTGAAAAACCACTTACAGTATTTTACAGTATAAGATATACTTGTCCTCTTTTTTACAATTTTGTGTATCATGAAACATGATCTTCAAATGTTTATCTTAACACTGGATGACTACTTTGCATGTATATGAATGATTTCTGTTGAAATGGTAATGGTACAGGGTGAGGCAATGAAACGGCACGATTTTGAAAAATCACCAATAATATATTTACAAAAAGAGTATAATTATTTGAACATGAATCTTAAGTACATGAGTGGAAATTAATGTTTTACCTTAAAAAACAATCATTTTTTGAATATGGTGCCAGTAAGGTGACGTCCTTGGTTTTGAACACATTGTTGGAGTCTAAGATGAAATCCACCCATGGCGTTCTGTAGCATCTGCAAAGGAATGTTGTTAATTTCCTGCCGGATTCTCTCCTTCAGATCTTCTTTTGTTCTTGGTGCATTTTCCTCGAAGACTTTGCATTTAAGATAGCCCCAAAGAAAGAAGTCTGGGGCGGTCAAATCTGGCGAACGGGGAGGCCAAGGGATATCACCATTCTTGCTGATTAGCCGTCCTGGAAAAGCGAGTCTCAGCAAACCCATTGAGACATTAGCAGTATGGCTTGTTGCACCATCTTGCTGGAAGAGTGTTTCTTCATCTGGATCATACTGATCGATGCCAGGCAGACCAAAAGTTACTAACATGTCAGCATAACGTTCAGAGTTCACCGTTACTGTGTTACCATGTTCATCTTCAAAAAAATAGGGTCCCACGAGTCCACGAGAAGATACTGCACACCAAACTGTTACTTTTTCAGAATGGAGAGGTTTTTCATGAAGATCACGTGGGTTATTTGCGGACCAATACCGGAAGTTCTGCTTGTTAACGTAACCACTAAGGTGAAAGTGGGCTTCATCACTCATCCATAAGTTATGCACTCTTTCTCCATTTGTTCCGATAACATTAAGCATCGCTTGGCAAAAGCGTATGCGATGATTGTAATCGTTAGGTTGTAGGGCTTGCACTATCTGCATTTTGTATGGGTGATAGTGTAGGTCATTCTTCAAAATCCGTCTCACTGATCGATTGCTGAGACCAAGTTGAGCGCTGTGCCGCCTTGCTGATTTTCGCGGACTTCGTGTTAATGCATCGCGCACACGATCAATGTTCTCTGGGGTCCTGATTGTTTTTTCACTACCACCAATTTTCTTCGTCGTGCTTGCAGTGGCTTCAAAGTTTTTCACCCACAGGAGGATAGCTTTCCTCGATGGCACGGGAGCCCGTGGCGGTAGATTAAACTTAAGACGGAAAGCACGTTGGGCACCAACCACACTATCCATGTTTTTATAATATGCTTTTACAGCAAACGCACGTTGCACGCTTGACCAACGCTCCATGGCTACTGAAATTTCCACTTGTCTAGATGCTCAAGGTCGTTTCCCCCACTCCCATAACCCCCCACTGCGCCCGTCAGCCGGAGTCCAAATCGTGCCGTTTCATTGCCTCACCCAGTATTATGTGAGTTTCCTTGCATCCATTTCAAAACTTTGGTCTGTATTCTTGCCCACTTCACACATGCTAGAAATAACATGAGAGTCACATATCAATTTGATTTTACAATTAACTGCCTACGAAGATATTGGAAGTTAGAAGGGAGTGTAATGATGATGATAGTCTTTACCTTTGTTATATGAGTTGCATCCATTTTTAAAATTAAGTTAAAAAGTTTGTCTTATTCACCAGTAAATAAAGTAGCATTACTTAGGTTTCTTTGTTTTGCAGCATTTGCTAAGTGTGACCTTGTAACACACCACTGTGTATTTCTCTCCTTACACTAGAAAACACTGTTCAGGGATATATGTTAGAACTCAGTTTTATGTTCATAACTTTGAAAGTCTCATGTTTTAAGTGCTGTAGTTCACCAGATATGTGGTGTTCGTTAAGACAACATGGTAGAAGCCAGAAGACCAGTGGTTTGAATCCTGGTGGAGGCAGTGTATTTAAACAGCCTAAACTTCCGACTGCATCATGACCCTGGTGTTGGCTCAGCCTTTAAATGTGAATGAGTATCAGATATTCACTCTGGGGGTAATAGTTACCATTATGTAGAACTAAGAACATGGGTGACATCTTGTGCTAATTGTATGGAAAGGTGGAAGTCTTAACCTTGTGATGCACTAGTTGGATCACTTTACCTTTTATTTTCCAAGAGTCAATCTCTTTAAATTAAACAATTAACTATTTCTTAGTGTTTTGAATGTTATACAGTAAGAGATGTCACATCATTTAACTTTAAAATAGGTCAGCTTACTGTAGAGATAGGGAGCGGCAGTAGTGGGAACATTTATGCCAGATGCCTCGTCATCTAATTAGCGACGCCCGTGAATGGATTAACGAGATTCTCTCTGTCCCTATTGACACTTAAATAATCAATTCAGTATAGGACTTAGTGTCTGTGTTAAAATTTAATTTAACCAGTCATGTTAGGACACACACATTCAAATTTATATTTTCATATGTTGTATGTGTGAATGTATACAGGTTGATAGTATGTGGTGTTAGAAGCAATCGTACCAGTAAACATGGATCTACAAACAAACCACGTGCGAGATTTTTTATTATGAATATAAGGTTATAACTTGCAATATCCAGTATTGTTAGTTTGGTGCTACACTAAATAGTAAAGAAAGGCTTAAACTTATTAACAATTTTTTCGAAAACTGCATAATGATGCATAGCTCTTTGATACATAACACCGTCCAATTATTCACAGTGCAGGTCTATAGAAAATACATAACGACCCAGGCAAGATTATAAACTATATTTTTTTAAACTTTGATTTCAGTATCATCATCTATGTCATATTAACTACACACTAAAAATATATTATATTTTTCTTCTTTTTCTATAGACATATGCCTATTTACTTCATCATCATCATCATAGTACATTCACGAATTTAGGCCATTTGTTGACCTGTTTCGGCCTCAAGAGAAACACCATCCAAAAGTCTTTTGAGTAGACGTCCTGGTCTTCTTCTTCCTGCAGGTTGATATCTTAACATTTGTTTGGGTATTCTGTGATCTTCCATTCGATGAACATGTTGTATCCATCTTGACTTATAATCAGAAATTTTGTTTTCTAAAGATTCCATGTGTAATTTTTCTAAGACGTCTTCATTTATTTTGTGATCTAGTAGTGTGTATCCTGCAGTCCTCCGAAGATATCTCATTTCAGCAGATCTAAGTCTCTGTATATCCTTCTGTTTCAACGTCCATACTTCGCTACCATACAAAAGAGTTGGAAGAGCCAGTGTTTTATACCTTTTTAATCTTGAATGCTTTTGGACTAACTGTGGCTTGAAGATAGAATTTATTAACCCTAAAATTCTTAAAAATTTAGGTATTTTTGTATTTACATCCTTTTCTTCTTCATATGAGATATTTTATTGTCCAGTACAATTTTACTTCTGACAGGATCTACACCTTGAAATGCCATAATTTTTGTTTTTTCTGTAGATATCTTTAATCCATATTCTTCTGTAATTTTGTTAAGTTCATACAGACCTTTCTGTAGATTATCTTCGGAATTTGCTATTATTATTTGGTCATCTGCAAACAGTATGGTGTTTAATTTTCTATTTTCTGATATTCTTATTCCAAATTCATATTTTTTGTTCCAGCAACATATTACTTCATTGATATAAATTGCAAAGAGTGTTGGGGATAGGGGGCACCCTTGTCTCACACCACGATTTATAATTCCTTCTTCAGAAAATCTGTTATTTAATTTAATCTTTATGGTGTTGTCTTTGTAAATATTTTGTATGTTCTCCCGAAGTAAATTTGATATATTCTGTCTTCCAATATATTTAAGAGTTTTGATCTCTTGACTGTGTCGAATGCTTTTTCAAAATCTATGAAAGCAAAATGAGTTTCTAAGTTGAATTATCTTCTTTTTTTCAAGCAGTAGTTTTAACAGAAAATGCTGAATCAATACAAGATCGTCCTTTCCTAAATCCATTTTGACATTCCATAAGGAATTTTTTCACTGAAACTTTACAATTTTCCATTTAAAATGTCTGCATAAATTTTCTAGCATGTGTTTAACAAACTGATTCCCCTATAGTTATCCATTTTTCTCTTGTCTCCTTTCTTGAACAGGGGTATAACAATGCTTGTCTTCCATTCTTGTGGTATATCTGCATTTTTGAATACATTATTAAAGAAGGACAACAGTCTTTCATGGAACTGTTTGCCTGCATATTTGTACAATTCAGAATTCAAGCCATCTGTGCCAGTTGCCTTCCCATTTTTCAATTTCTTTAAACTATTGTTCAATTCTTCCAATGATATTATGAAATCTGTCTCATTATTATATCGGAAAATTGTATCTTCATAGCTATTGTCAGTCCAAAGAGTTTTATAATAATTGAAAAAATCTTCTTTTGTTACTCCACAATTAATTTTGGTAGATTCTTTAATATCTCTATTCAAATGTTTTAATATTTTGAAGGCATTATGTTGGAGCTTATGCAAATCTGATTCTAAATGTGTAACAAAATTTAACCATGTTTTCCTATGTCACTTTCTTTTTCCCCTCTTAACAATAGCTCTACAGTGTTTCAATTCTGTTTCATTTTCTACTTTGTTTGTGTTCAAATATTTTTTATAAGCTGCATTTTTCTCTTCAATCAATTGTTTTATTTGATCATCCCAGATTTTTAGAGTTCTATTTCTTCTTTGTTGATATTTACTTTTCCTAAAGTTTCATTAGCTGCATTCTGAATTATCATTTTAATGTTTTTCCATTCTTCTGCAACATCATTACTTTCTGGAGTTGTAGCCATACATTGCTGAATCCTTCTCGAATATAACCATTTAATGCTGTCATCATAAAATAATTTTACCTTGTACTTTTGTTCTATGCTCTGTTGTTGATTCTTCTTTTTTAACCATTTTGGTAGAAATCTTATTTTTGCTTCTACTAGGTAGTGATCTGAACCAATATCATATCCTCTGTAGGCTCTAACATCGAGAAACAATTTAAAAATCTTATTATTTGCAATGAAATAGTCAATGATTGATTTTTGAGTCCTGACGATGCCAGGTATACTTATGTATGTTTCTATGATTGTAAAAGGTATTCGTTATTCTCAGTTCATTGTAGATAGCAAAATCTGTTAATCTTGTCCCATTCCTATTGCTGGTTGGTTCGCCAAATGTTCCAATATTATTGTTGACTTGAGCATTGCCCACTCTGGCATTTAAATCTCCTATTATGAGAATGTAATCATTTCTATTAATTTTGCTATAAATTTCTTTGTAATATTTTATAGAATTCTTCATTGTCTTCTTCACGCCTTCCCTCTGGCGCATATACACCAAGAACTGTCAAATTACCTCTATTTATTTTCAGTCGAAGCTCTAATATTCTTTCATCCAGTAAGTGTAGTGTTGACACACTATTGAGTAACACTAAGAACTTAGGACTGGAAGTAAATATCAATAAAACTAAATATATGGTCACACGTAGATATACATTATATAATGGAAATGGACAGCTAATGACAAATGAGGGAAATTTTGAGGAAGTGGCTGAATTAAAAATACTAGGAACAATAATCACAAATAGGAATGAGATGCACAAAGAAATTAAACATAGGCTCAATTCTGGAAATGCGTGCTATTATGCATTGCAGAGACTCTTGATGTCCCAACTCCTTTCAAAAAAATGTTAAGCTGAAAATATATAAAACTATTATTCTACCAGTTATATTATATGGGTGCGAAATATGGACTCTTACTTTAAGGGAGGAAAGGAGATTACAAGTATTTGAGAATAAAGTACTTAGGAAAATTTTTGGACAAAGAGAGATGAACAGACAGGTGAATGGAGAAGACTACATAACAATGAACTACATGGTCTTTATAGGAAGCCAGATATAATAAGAACAGTCAAAACTCGTAGACTGCGATGGGCAGGACATGTTGCACGTATGGGGAATGAAAGACTTGCATGGAAGTTTCTTGTAGGAAAGAAAGCCAGAGGGAAAACGCCCAGTTGGTAGACCAAGAATGAGGTGGGAGAATAACATTAAACTATGATTTGAGGGAAGTAGAGATTATACAGGAATGATTGGAAAGGATTAGCTCAGGATAGGGATGTATGGAGAGCGTATGTCCCGCGCGCCATGAACCTATGGGTACGATAGCCAGTGAGTAAGGAAGTAAGTGTAGTGTGAATTTTATTTCTTATGGTTTTATTATTCCAAATCATTACTCCAGCTTGTCCATGGGTTTTCCTGTCGACAAACCGCTCTATATATTGTACATAATTGTTGTGTTGCTTTCGTTCCTTTAAGTTCTTATAGTTTCTGTAGTTACTGCAAACATCAGTGTTTCTATTTTAAATATACTGTCTAGTTCCTTTCTTTTTACATGGATGCTTCGGACATTCCAGGTTGATATCTTAAAATATCTTGTGCCGTTTTCCTTTCAAACCATATTTCTTTGTGTGGATCGTCATATTTCAATTCCTTCTGGATTTTTCGGGTTGAGACACTAAAGTAGTTTGAAGTTCCTTAGGACAGGTTACGGGCCAACGCTAAGTAGTCCAGTGGTAGGGCTGCTACCGTTTCCCCCCCGACATTGGACAACATTAGGATACTGCATTTACTCAGTACCTGATGGAACGGTTATACCGCCGTGACTCAGTACTCAGAGCCTCGTTTGTGAGAAAAACGGGTTTGCTACCACGAGAAGGTGATGATGAGAATTGGGTAGGAGAGGTTATACACACGTCACGACCCCTTACAACCCGCCTCCTTATTTACTTACATAAGTAAATGATGAATACTGATTATGCCATCTGTTGAGGGGTCGCCCCTTCTCTTTTTGCTCCAGGATGTAAGTTCTTCACTACTTTGATGAGCCTCTGTCCACGTGAGCATTCCATTCCCTTTTCCTTGTTGTAACAAATATCTTAACATCTATCACCCCTCACATCCTAGTTTCTAACTCTGTCAAAACTTGTTTTGTTTACTAAGGCTGTTAAAATATTCAATTCTGCTGTTCTTATGAGTTGTGTAGTATCTGCTCTTGTATCCGCACCATATGTAATATTGGTCATACACATGTTTTATAAACTTTTACTTTACTTTTCTGGTTTAAAAGATTTGTTTTTCCATATATCAACTTGTCAGTATCCTGATATTTCAAATGCTTTGAAAACCTGAGATCTTACTTCATCAATCAATATACAGAGCTAGAGATGTGTATTCCAAGATATTAAAATCCATAACTTGTTGTATAATTCTAATTTGCATCTTATAGATATACACAGTCATTTAGTTATATTTGTAGAGATGTCCATATTTAATTTCTCTGCTGTTGTCACAAATCGATGAAGTAATCATGGCAGTTCGTCCTCCGTTCTGGTGACCAGAACTGTATCAGCATAACATATTGGTATTACATTTTTTATTTCCATTTGGTAATCTGGTAGGAGACTCTGACCTATTATATAATTTTAATTATTATCAAATTAATAATGGCTTAGAGAATCTTCTTGTTTTATATTCTTTTACACACTTAATTCCTTCCGTAAAGTTCCCATTTATAGAAATCTTGTTTCAGTAATTGTAATATA
>JASPKZ010003759.1:0-88529 GCA_030220185.1 Diploptera punctata
CCTCACCCAGAAAAACTGTCCCGACCGGGATCGAACCTGGGCCTGCTGCGGTGCTACCTCGAGACCACAGTGGTGAACCTACAGAGGATACAGAAAGGATTTTTCTTTCCTTTAATGAAATATAAAAAGGTAAGGTAAAGTCATTCTATTACAGTTCTTAGAAGGCTTTAAGGGTATATGTTAAGGCTCCCACATTTCTAGATAATTGTCCTAAAAAAGAGATAGAGGGAAAATACTCAAGTTGTAATGGGTTTTATTTCCGAAAGATGGACTCTTGTGTCGCCCTTTACTAACTTAACTGTTAACATTGCAATTTGCATATTTATCTTTGTAGGATCTTAACAATTTTTATATCAAAATTACAGTGTGAAGTAACACTATGAGGTAATTTTCAATTTATAATTGAGTTGGATAAAAATGTTTTTACACCTCACTTATTAAAATTCCATATTTTCATGATACTGAATATAGCAATTTCCTATGGGAATTTCTATGTTAAAGAAGAGCTTCCTATGTCATTTTGAAAACATCTCCCTTTGTATTTATGGGACGAGTATACCCTATAGTCTGACCAACGGATCTGTGCCCCTGTAAGATATCTGAATTTAAATACTAATACCTTTTCTGCCTCGGTAAATTATTTCCCTACCTGCATTCCTATCTCTCTCTCTTTTCTTTCGCCCCTCCCACTATTCACAATTTTGAGCCTTCGTGGGGGACAGGTTATTTGCACTTGCAGTCCAGTGTTGTCAACTCATCATCAACACTGTAGCTCGGAGTTGTGAAAGAAATATAACTAAGCAAATAATAAAAGTCAATCAGCGTCGTTAGACCTACTTAAATATGAAGAAGTAACAATTAACTTTACATTATTCAGTAATCAAGATCCATGACACTGTTTGGAGGAAGTTTGGCAATATCACTACTCAGAAAGTTATGCTGGCTGTTGTTTGACGTGGTGGGAGGGAAGCATGTGGAATGGAGTGAATGGAGGCGTTAACATATCTAAGAAGCTGTTTACAATTGAACCTGCTGCATCGCTGGAGATACGTGACTGCTGTAAGACCCTGAATAAACTGAAATTAGCAAAACAGAAAAGTTGTATTGCAGTGGATCCCTGGGCATTGTCAGATTCTCGGCAATGAACAAGCAGATACATTAGCAAAGAAAGCCGCCCGCCATGCTACCCAACTGCTTCAAATCAGAGACATCACACCATTCCTCTAAACACTACATAAAGAACCATGAAGAAACAATCTTCATGAAGGTAGAAACAAACAATGCAACAAAGCCCTGGAAGACCTCCATATGTAACATACCTGACCAGCCAAGACAAGAAGCTGTTGCGAAGTTCTGCCTCCAAACTGGACACGATATTCTTTGCCAAACATCTGTCTCGCTTTGGAATACTTCAAGCGCCCACCTGCAATCTCTGTAATCTGGATGAAGATATGGACAGGGAACACTTAATGCACTGCCCGGCTCTTCGCAGTACAACTGAGACCGTAAAATATTGGGAAGCCAGAACCATGATTATGAATCAGATCAACAAATGATGTTATCTCAATGTTTGAATGCCATAAGATAAGAAAAAAACATATCTAAGAACGACTGCACTGCTAAAGGGGGACAGATCTGTTGGTCTGACAATAGGTAATTAAGAGTTTTTTTAGGACACTTTTAATCATTATGTCAGTATTAGGAAGGAAATTTCAGTGGGATTTTTTTGGGAGGTGGGAAATTTGAAACAAATAGACGAATGTCGGACAAATAAATTCTGAAAAGATATTACATTTTTTTGAAAGGTTGTAAAAAGGAGTAAATGATAAAATTCCAATTTTAGATTGAAGATTTAGAATGACTTTAGGTATGGGATAAAAATGGAAGAATCCTGATAAGGAATTACAAAATATATTTTTGTTTCATAATGGATATTTATTTATGATAGTAATTTGAGACTCCTTTCAAAAAACGTTAAACTGAAAATATATAAAACTATTATTCTACCAGTTATATGGATGCAAAACATGGACTCTTACTTTAAGGGAGGAAAGAAGATTACAAGTATTTGAGAATAAAGTTCTTAGGAAAATTTTTGGATCAAAGAGAGATGAACAGACAGGTGAATGGAGAAGACTGCTTAACAGTGAATTACATGGTCCTTATAGGAAGCCGCATATGAGAACATTTAAGTCTCATAGACTGCGATGGGCAGGACATGTGGCACGAATGGGGAATGAAAGACGTGCATGGAAGCTTCTAGTAGGAAAACCAGAGGGAAAACGCCCAGTTGGTAGACCAAGAATGAGGTGGGAGAATAACATTAACTATGATTTGAGGGAAGTAGATTATACAGGGAATGATTGGAAAACATTGGCTCAGGATAGGAATATATGGAGAACTTATGTCCGCGCGGCCATGAACCTACGGGTTCGATAGTGCCAGTGAGTTAGTTAATTTGAGAATTATAGAATTTGTTTTTAAGTTAAAATAGTGTCAGTTCCTTAGCGCTTAAGGTTTCACATTTCAATAAGCTATCGGGAGTTGCAACGTTTAGTCCGCTTAATATTTGCTAAGGAATGGCCGAATCAGTGATAACCATAGAGAACGAGGGTGATAACTCTCTGAATGCACCCCATATCTCTATGATAACAACTGCCAGCGCTATCTGCACAACAGCTGTTTAAACTAATTACCACAACTGTGCAAGATCCTACGTGATGGCGCTGATATTCAAATCTGTTTTCGCACAGTCCAACATGGCCGGTTTCGCTTTAAAGATGTCGGAAGATTGTTCGTGAAATAGTGCTAGAAAATATGAAGCACAAGTGCAAAGCTGTGACAGAAATGTGTCTTGATATAATGAATGTGTATGTTTTCACTTCGTAAACATGGATAGAACAGGGATCCTGAGAATTTAGGAAACCCAAACAAGATTAGGTAAGTGTTACTCCGGCAGTATTGCAATCCTTTCTGCTAGTTATCTGTCAAAATTTGGACCAATCACACCACACCGTGTCTTTTAGAGGATAGACAGTCAGTCTCTATCATGTCTCTATAGCAAAGAGCCTTACATTTTATCTTCAAATTATTTTATTTATGCATAGTGCACGAGTCAATTTTCTTGTACTGTGGCAATTATTGATGATATAGGATTTAGTTATTCTATAACTTTTATATTCTATGTAATTAATCATAAGGATGCTGGCGACATTATAGACGAAAGTATTTTTATCGAGTTAAATTTTCTCAATTAAAAACTAATTAACAATTAAGGTTCCTTGAAATACGAGATATTAGTTAATGTATGTATAACTTTACAGCGAATATTTATCGTATAGTATATATTATATGTCAGTTTTTTTAATTAGTGGCATATTTTAGTAAATAATATAACTTTTAATGAGATTGAATCTGCATTATTTCTTTATTATTACGTAAGTTGTAACAATATTAATTGTTACTTGATTATTATAACACAAATTACAATATAATATAAATCTGTGCAAAATATGTGCCAAATAAACTTTTATATGTAATGCAAGTTTATGATTTTAAGGGAATTTATTAAATTTTGGATTCACTGGAAACTGAATAAAAAAAATCAGAACGTAATAATTTGACAAGAAACATGTTAATTTTGTAAACTTTTTATTTTATTGATGTGGTAACAATAAATTCACTGTTTGAATTCAGTAGAGGTTATAATTCCATAAATTGAACCATGTCATTCACAACTAATCGTCTATAGCACGTGGCCATCATGAAATAAGACTTCTTTTTCTTCTTCGACAGGCTCTACAACTTCCCATTGGAATATTTCGGGTTTCTCAACTAATATTTTTATCATTGTGTCCTTGGTTTGAGAGAGATGGAAATCATAAACTCGTGAAAACAGAAGCATTCAGTCATAGAGCATCTTTTAAAATAATTGCTTAGATTTTAAATTGTCGAAACACTAATTTCGCGTGTCAGTTATTTAAATGTGTCAGACCGCAGTGAAAACAAAGTCATGCACAACTATAAGTTATTGTACATAGTGCAATTCGACAAACATTTAAGTAATTTCGACTCGTTCGTTTTTTCTATTGTTTTAGGAATTATATTGAATGAATTAAAGCAATGTTTTTTTATAAGATATATAGCCAAATTTATTATATATTGGAAATGGACAGCTAATGACAAATGAGGGAAATTTTGAGGAAGTGGCTGAATTCAAATACCTAGGAACAATAATCACAAATAGGAATGAGATGCACAAAGAAATTAAACATAGGCTCAATTCTGGAAATGCATGCTATTATGCATTGCAGAGACTCTTGATGTCCCAACTCCTTTCAAAAAACGTCAAACTGAAAATATATAAAACCATTATTCTACCAGTTATATTATATGGATGCGAAACATGGACTCTTACTTTAAGGGAGGAAAGGAGATTACGAGTATTTGAGAATAAAGTACTTAGGAAAATTTTTGGACCAAAGAGAGATGAACAGACAGGAGAATGGAGAAGACTACATAACAATGAACTACATGGTCTTTATAGGAAGCGAGATATAATAAGAACAGTTAAGTCTCGTAGACTGCGATGGGCAGGACATGTTGCGCGTATGGGGAATGAAAGACGTGCATGGAAGCTTCTTCTAGGAAAGCCAGAGGGAAAGCGCTCAGTTGGTAGACCAAGAATGAGGATGCGAGAATAACATTAACTATGATTTGAGGGAAGTAGATTATACAGGGAATGATTGGAAAGCATTGGCTCAGGATAGGGATGTATGGAGAGCTTATGTCCGCGCGGCCATGAACCTACGGGTTCGATAGTGCCAGTGAGTAAGTAAGTAAGTATATAGCCAGTTTAAAGGTTAACCAAGAAAAACTTTACGAAAGCGAAATGTAATAATTTGTTGTTTTATTAATTTTATTCCATATTTCTTCTAAAACGTAACTGAAATGTGAAAATATCCAGCTGATTACCTACACTTATTTTTGGGTGATTGGAATTTAATTTTTAAGGAGCTACGAAAAAATATTCTTCTTCCTTCCAAGTATTAGGCCAAGGCCTGTTACGATCCTATAGAGAATTTTCCCTCCAGCGTTTCATAGGACGGCCCAGAGATCTTCGTCCTCTTGGTATATAATTATAAACAGCTTTGGGGATCCGATTTGATTGAACGCATTCTTTCAAGATGGTGTTTCCAATTTAGTTGGTACTGTTTAATATAGTACAAGAGTTATATTTCATCATCATCATGAACAAATTCGTTTTAGGCCATGTGGCCTGTACGGTAAACCTAGCGAAGATGGTCTTGATCTTTCCACCGATGTTTTGGTCTTCCTTGGTCCCTATGTCCAGTTGGAATGCCAATTTTGGAAGTCTATTTCTTGCCATTCTCCTCAGATGATTTTTCCGTACTTTGTTGGTATCTTCTGTTCTATTCTATTATATTTAAGTGGCCTAATCTTGTCAACAAACCACACGTTTAAGCTTGAATATGATGTTTGACATTGATTCAGATGCTTGGAAAAATAATTGTAGCTTTCTATAGGTAAACATAAATAAACTAAATATTAGGAGTTCAGAACAAAAGTGGACCAAGTCCAGAATTCGAAAATACTAGTTATATGTGAATTTGGATTAAAAATATCAATCATTCTTCAGATCTATGTTGAACCAAGTATTGTATTTGTTCTTTTCGTCGTAAAATATTAATGTTTGAGTATTCTTATCCAATTAAATGCAATACTTTAACTTTATATCAGCTTTTCTCAAAAGAGTAAAATGTGGACTTGGTCCACTTTTGCTCCAAACCCCTCTTGTGGTCACGCTAAGAAATTGCATTATATAATGAAAATGTACAGTTAATGACAATTGAGAGAAATTTAGAGGAAATGGCTGAATTCAAATACCTAGGAACAATAATTACAAACAGGAATGAGATGCACAAAGAAATTAAACATAGACTGAACTATGAAAATATATGCTGTTATGTATTACATGTATATAACTGCTATTCTTCCATTTATATTAGGGCCTGTATGAATATGAAACATGGAGTCTTACTTTAAGGGAGCAGAAATAATTGAGTATAAAGTTCCTAGGAATATTTTTGGATCAAAGAGAGATGAACAGACAAGCGAATGGAGGAAACTACATAATAGTGAGCTACCTGATGTTTATGAGAAAGCAGATATAATAAGAACAGCTGTGAATTCTCGTAGACTGGGCATGTGACACGAATGGGAAATGAAAGAGGGGCATGAAACGTCTTATAGGAAAACCAAAGAGGAAGCGCCCAGTAGGTAGAATAAGAACGAGGCGGGAGAATAACATTAACCATGATTTGAGGGAGGTGAATTATACAGGGAGTGATTGAAAACCATTACCTCAGGATAGGAGAGTTTATGTCCGCGCGGTCATGAACCCCCGGGTTTGGTAGTGCCATCGTGTAGTTGGTTAAGGAAATACGCTACAAGCTGGAAGGTCAGGGTTTCGAGTATCGGTGGGATCAGGATTTTTTAAGTGGCTAAACCCTCCGGCGGCCCTGGGGTGTACTCACTCTCTAATGGAAATGAGTATCAATATTGTTCTGGGGAGTAAAGGCGGCCTTCAGGCAGAGAAGAAAAGAACTGGAGAGTGTACTTTGAAATTAGACTAAATTTTAATTCCATCCTCTAAATAAGGACCACCCTAAATACATACAACATATGTTTTTTGGGGCTAAATATATGACCACACATAGAAATACATTATATTATGGAAATGGACAGCTAATGACAAATGAGGGAAATTTTGAGGAAGTGGCTGAATTCAAATACCTAGGAACAATAATCACAAATAGGAATGAGATGCACAAAGAAATTAAACATAGGCTCAATTCTGGAAATGCGTGCTTATTATGCATTACAGAGACTCTTGATGTCCCAACTCCTTTCAAAAAACGTTAAACTGAAAATATATAAAACTATTATTCTACCAGTTATATTATATGGGTGCGAAACATGGACTCTTACTTTAAGGGAGGAAATGAGATTACGAGTTTTTGAGAATAAAGTACTTAGGAAAAATTTTGGACCAAAGAGTGATGGACAGACAGGTGAATGGAGAAGACTACATAACAACGAACTACATGGTCTTTATAGGAATCCAGATGTAATAAGAACAGTTAAGTCTAGTAGACTGCGATCTGCAGGACATCTTGCACGTATGGGGAATGAAAGACTTGCATGGAAGCTTCTTGTACGAAAGCCGGAAGGAAAACGCCCGGTTGGTAGACCGAGAATGAGACGCGAGAACAACCATTAACTATGATTTGAGGGAAGTAGATTATACAGGGAATGATTGGAAAGCATTAGCTCAGGATAGGGATGTATGGAGAGCTTATGTCCGCGCGGCCATGCACCTACGGGTTCGATAGTGTCAGTGAGTAAGTAAAGTATATGTTTTTTTGGGGTCCGAACATTATATCTTACTCTAGAGCAGCTATGAACATCCGCTTTCAGAGTGAGAGAAGCTTTCAGAACCTCCCTAGAGCTCCAAATGACTGACAAACCTTGGAAAGCATCCATCCAAACTACACTGCCAGATTGGCCTAGAAGAGTAGCCGTTGCAACAGGACACGACTGCCTAGGTAAACACCTTCATCGCCTCGGTCTTCTACCAACTCAACAATGTGTCCTCTGCAACACTATGGAAGATATGGATGCTGATCACATGCGAACTTGCCCAACCCTAACAACCAGCAGTTTCGTGGACAGATGCTGGGAAGTCAGGGAAAACATGATGAGCATTTTGTAATCTGTCTTGTTATTATTTTCCTCAGTCATTATTGGCTAATGAAAAATTTCAAAAGCCACTGCATTTAAATAAATAAATAAATAATAAATAAATAATAAATAAATATATATATATATATATATATATATATATATATATATATATATATATACATATTTTGGTTTATTTCAGTTTAAGTAAATTGACTTTTACAAAATTGCGAATTCACAATTCTTCTTCTTCTTCTTCTTCTTCACTTCACGGGCTAGGCAAATTGCTTGTTCCGCCTCACAGTTGTTCTGTTCATCTTTTCACTGGCCTTCCTACATTCCTTGAACCTCTTGGCTTGTAATTGAATGCTGCTCTTGGTAATCTTGATACATTCATTCTTTCCGCATGTGTAAACCATTTCTCTCTATATTCTCTGATTTTCTCATCCAATGGATATATATTTAACTCTGTTCTTATATCTTCATTCCTTATCCGATCCAATCTTGTGCATCCTTTTGTTCTTTTAAGGAAGTTCATTTATGCGCTCTGTATTCTACTTTGCAATTTTTTGGTCATTACCCAAGTTTCGCTCCCATAAAGTAATGCAGGAACTGCCAATTCACAGCAAAAAATTCTTAAAATTTGGCAGTGAAATATGGATACTGAGAAAGAGGGATAGGCTACACAAAGATTGGAAGCAGCATAAATGAAATTTCTCAGACATATAATGGGAGTAACACGTAGCTATGGATCGTATAAGAAATGAATCTATCAGGCAAAATTTTAATGCAATAAAGATAGTGCAGGAAATTAAAGAATACCAACAAAATTGGCTACAGCACGTAAGAAGAATGGCCAAGGACAGGATCCCTTGGCAGGCTTTAAACTACAAACCGAGGGGTAAACGAGACATGACCGGGTTCTCTATGGACATGACCACTGACTGCAGACACATCTGGAGGAACCAGGAACAGCCAAAACCTTAACTGTTCATGATGATTACAAAGTTTTAGTTAAAGGGAGAGGGAAAACAAAATATAGGGCTATTCACAAAGAAGGAACAGATTTTAAACATTTATTTCTTCTAAACTACAAAAAATAGAAACACAATTCCAACGTTCCTGGAAAGAGGAAAGTTTGAAGTTCTGGTCACGGCCGCATTGGTGCTGTTGCTTGTCATGTTGATTGTTTGTATTAAAATGGCGACACAACAGGACGTTGGATTGGAAGAGGAGGAGCAGAAGATCAACTTTATTACCGGTGCCTCCCAGGTCACCCGAGTGTGATTTTTATATGTGCGGTTACGTGAAAGACCGTGTTTTTATCCCCCTATTGAAAATCTGCGACATCGAATTGTTGAAGCTGTGAATTCGATAACTAGAGACCAGCTGATTCATGTGTGGCAAGAAATGAGCCGCTGTTTTGGTATTTGTGGTGTAACATATGGTGCTCATATTGAATGCATAAAATAGTGAAATTTGAACTTTTCTCTTTCTAGGAACGTTGGAATTGTGTTTATATTTTTTGTAGTTTGGGAGAAATAAATGTTAGAAGTCTGTTCCTTCTTTCTGAATAGCATCATCATCATCTTCAAGGTATGGGCCTGTTGGCCCATTCCGCTCCCCGGTGCACTATATGCTGCAGGTGCAGGTCGTCTTTCCAACAACGTTTTGGTCTTCCTACATTTCTTCGGTCTAGAGGCCTTTAATGAAGCAGCTCTTTTGATAAACGATTATTTGGCATTCTTTGTATATGTTCAAACCAATTACGTTTATTTCTGTGTATTCTCTCGTTTATATTATATATTTGTAATTCATCTCTGATATCTTGACTTCTCTTTTGATCTCTTAGAGATACACCTGCAACTGATCTGAGAAATTTCATTTCTATTATTTTCTGAATATCCCTACATATAAATTCGGGAGCCAGTTTCATGATCTAATATATAAAAATTAGTCCACCGAGGTCTCGGGGTAGCGTGCTGCCTTGTGACGCAGCGGGCCCGGTTTCGATCCCCGGTCGGGACAGTTTTTCTGGGTGAGGTTTTTATCGGGATTTTTTCTCACCTGTAAGACAAATGTCAGGAAAACTTTAAGACCCAAACGGTCCCCGAAATCATATGGCCAGCGCAATCATCATCATTCATATTCATGTTAGGTTAAGCTTAGGATTAGGGACTCTCCTGGCGCACCATTATCATCATCACCCATCATATCATCAGGGCAACGTAACCCACCCCGCCTTCCAGGCGCCCCAACCTCAGAAGTGGGTTAACAAGTACGCCATGCCAGGAGAGAAACCAGGAATGTCGAAAGACAAACCTGGGGCATTTAAAAAAATGTATATATTGTATAAAAAATAATGTATGTATGTTTGTTTGTTTGTTTGTTTGTTCGTTCGTTCGTACTTTATGTGCGGCGGTATGAACGTCAAACCTCTTGCGCTTAAACAAAATACTATAAACCAAAATAAGTTACTATTAATTTACTATTTTAGAATATTTAAATAATTAACCAAATAATAATAGCAAATTCCGAAGATAATCTACAGAAAGGTCTGTATGAACTTAACAAAATGACAGAAGAATATGGATTAAAGATATCTACAGAAAAAACAAAAATTATGGCATTTCAAGGTGTAGATCCTGTCAGAAGTAAAATTGTACTGGACAATAAAATTTTGGAGCAGGTGAATAATTTTACGTATCTAGGATGCAATATCTCATATGAAGAAGAAAAGGATGTAAATGAAAAAATATCTAAATTTTTAAGAATTTTAGGGTTAATAAATTCTATCTTCAAGCCACAGTTAGTCCAAAAGCATTCAAGACTGAAAGTGTATAAAACACTGGCTCTTCCAACTCTTTTGTATGGTAGCGAAGTATGGACGTTGAAACAGAAGGATATACAGAGACTTAGATCTGCTGAAATGAGATACCTTCGGAGGACTGCAGGATACACACTACTAGATCACAAAAAAAATGAAGACATCTTAGAAGAATTACACATGGAATCTTTAGAAAACAAAATTTCTGATTATAAAGTCAAGATGGATACAACATGTTCATCGAATGGAAGATCACAGAATACCCAAACTAATGTTTAAGATATCAACCTGCAGGAAGAAGAAGAGCAGGACGTCCACTCAAAAGACTTCTGGATGGTGTTTCTCTTGAGGCCGAAACGGGTCAACGAATGGCCTGAATTCGTGAATGTACTATGATGATGATGATTGGTCAATTATTTCATCACCCGGTATCATGGCAGCTGCCGCCGTCTTCCGGAAACCAAACGCCATTCCTCTCTGTCCATCCATTGATCTTCCTCCAATCTTCTGATGATAATCATAGCCGCTTGCACACCTTCTATTCAGGTTTCCTTTGTCCTTCCTTTCTTCCTCATTTCCATTGGGATCCATTCCATAATAATTTAAGGCAATCTTTGCTCTGGCATTTCTTTTGACATGGCCATACCACTGTAATATTTTCTTTTCTATAAAGTCTATGATGTCCGGCTTCTCTTGTACATCCATAATTTATTTTATTTATTTCGTATTCTATCCACTCTAGATTTTCCAGCTGATCTTCTTAAAACATCAATTTCTATACTTAAATTATTTTTGCGCGATATTGCATTTTGTCGTACTTACAGCAATGACGACCATGATTGAAAGTTCAACTTCCTACATTTCGGGGTTACCAACCTAAATAACTATACTGTAATATTACATATTACTAAACGCGTGTGGGAAGTAAAATCACTGTCCTCTATGTATACTACATACAATGTAGCCTACATACAAAAAATATCCAAAAGATAGTGTTAATATACATTATACGAAACAAATCCACTGCATTTTAAATGAACTGAACTTTATTTGAAACAATATAAAACAATAAATACGTACTTGCGGCCATGTTATCAATAATTGTTCTCAAGGCCTCCTGTTGTTTCAACTAATAAACATTGCCCACAATGTTAACGTTAGTCAATTGTTTATAATGGGCGCAAATATTTCCAACAAAGATGTTATTATTTTATTATCATTTATTATTTTGAAAACAACCATCGCGCAAAAAAAAATATTGTACAACGCACGTTTGTGAAGTGATTTTACAGAATATCGGAAATTAAAAACCTTGCTATCGCTTGATTTTTAAACATTTTCCTCGATTCTGTAAAATCCATTTCTCAACCTCGCATCGTAATACAGTATTCAATTCCCTGGTAGGAATTTGCCAAACTTCAGCACCATATGTTAAAATGCTCTGAACTATGGTTTGATATATTTTTAATTTTATATTTTTTTAATATTTTTTCTCCAGCAAACAGAGTTTAAAGCGTTTAAACGAATTATTACAAATAATTTAAATTTATCCAGGTTTTTATTTCAATTTTATTTTGTGATGCTTCAGCATTTTGGAGCATATCTTGTTTAGGGTGTTTGGATGTATATCAGAAGGCTGTGTATTGACGTGTTTTTAACACATTCACTGAATACCAATTTTAATAAAAACAAGTTGATTAATGATGGAATGTGTGGTGCTATTGAAACTGCAGCCCAGTGTTTAACTTGACAACTGAGAAAAATCTCATTCCACAATTTATATTTATGATTATGTTTATATAAAAAGTGACAACTAACTCACTGGCAGTATCGAACCCGGAGGTTCATGGCCGCCACGGACATAAACTCTCTATACATACGAGGGCGGATCGGAAAGTAACGCACAATAATTTTTTGTGGCCTTGGTATTGCAGCTAGAATGTTGAAATTTCACAGAGATATAGTTTGAAGTTTCCACTACAGATGGTATTTTTTTTCTCAGGTGCACCTCTTGCGAGAGAAGCTTGAACTATGCAACAAAGAT
The DNA here is from genome assembly GCA_030220185.1 of Diploptera punctata. NCBI lineage: Eukaryota > Metazoa > Arthropoda > Insecta > Blattodea > Blaberidae > Diploptera > Diploptera punctata. The sequence goes on from JASPKZ010003759.1 coordinate 12,636, forward strand.
GGCGCGCATGCTACAGTCGTCCACCTGTGAGGAACAGAGAAGTGTTGTTCGATTTTTGTGGGCCAAAGGGCATAAACCCAGTGAAATTCACAGGGACATGCGTGGCGTGTATGGGGATGATTGTATGGACCGTAGCAATGTCTCCAGGTGGTGCACATTCTTCCAAGAGGGACGCGTGAACCTTAGTGATTCGCCACGCTCCGGCCGGCCGACAACTGCAGCAATCCCGCAGAATGTCAGAGGCATTGAGGCGGCAATTCTGAACGACCGGCGTGTGCAACTGCGAGCCTTATCGCAGAAGTTCAACATTTCCTATGGTGCGGTGTACGATATTGTTCATGAAAATTTGAAATTCCGTAAAGTTAGTGCTCGCTGGGTGCCTAAGAACCTGACAGACGACCACAAGGGCCAGCGAATGATGGCAAGCTTGGACCACTTAACGCGGTACACCGCACAAGGACATGACTTTCTGGAAGGAATCGTCACAGGTGATGAGTCGTGGGCGTACCACTACACGCCCGAAACAAAGCAGGCATCAATGGAGTGGAAACATGCTGGTTCCCCAGTAAAGAAAAATTCAAAGTGACTCAATCTGCCAGGAAAGTGCTTGTGACAGTGTTCTGGGATATGCATGGTGTTTTATTGGTGGACTTTGCTGAACACGGGACCACTGTGAATGCTGCGGCCTACATTAAAACTTTGGTGAAGTTGCGTCGTGCCATTCGTGACAAACGTCACAACATTAACGTTAAACTTCTTCATGACAATGCTCGCCCCCATGTTGCTGCTGTCGTTCGTCAGAAAATCGCGAATTTGGTTGGGAGGTGCTCCAGCATCCACCATACAGTCCGGATCTTGCACCATCGGACTTTCATCTGTTTGGTCCCATGAAGAAATTCCTGGCCGGCAAACGCTTTGAGACAGATGTGGAAGTGAAATCAGCAGTGCGCAGATGGCTACACTCCAACCAAACGGACTTCTACGAACAGGGCATATTGAAACTGGTAACACGATGGGAAAAATGTGTTGAGAAAGTTGGTGACTATGTCGAAAAGTAGGTAAAAGATGTAAGTTCGTTTGTGATTTTTTTCCTTTTTTTTTACTATTAAACTTTTAAAAAAAATTATTGTGCGTTACTTTCCGATCCGCCCTCGTACCAATCCTGAGCCAATGTTTTCTAATTATTCCATGTACAAGTCCTCCGGGAGGGTCCCGAGTCTGAAGATTTTCCAGGCCCGTAAAAGAACCTTAAGACTGAATTGAAAAGTTTCTAACCAAAATTTACTGATCTTCATCCTCCAAATAATACTTTAATTGCCACTAGATGTCTCATTGGCTCGGTATGCGACCGTATGTCATCCATGACATTTATAAGGAAATAAGCATAGCTAAATTAATTTCGTCTAGAAAGTAACAAAGGAGATGTTATGGCTAAACTCAAAAGGGCCGTAAAACCAATAAGAAGAGAAAAACTCCATGGCGCAACATGCCTTGAAAGCCCTAGGCTTACCAGCCGGCTGCTGGCCTCGCATCTACATGTGTTGATCACAGAGGTAGACGATCTTCCTGCCAGTGTAGGGATAACATGTGGTCAGCATGTCGGGTCCTCCAGCTGTTATAGCTGGCTTTCTCAACCTGGAGTCGCTACTTATTGTAGCTACCCAAATTCCTCACGATGCTGGGTGGGCACCGGTCCCATATTGGAAATAAGAAGAGAAGAAAGATAAAAAAAGAGAACAGAAAAAGGGAAGAGAGAAAATGAAAAAACGATGATACAGAAAGAGGATAGCTAAAATAGGAAAGAGGAAAAGAAAGAGAGATAAAAAAGAAGGAAAAGAGAAGAGAGAGAAATAAAGAGAAAAGAAAAAGGGGAATAGAAACAGAAATATGATAGAGAACAGAGGCGAGGGAAAATATAGGAGAGAGAAAAGGGAAGAGAAACAAAGAGGATGAAGAAAAGAGAAAAAAAATAGAATAGAGACAGAAGGAAGAGAGAGTAAAGAGAAGATAGAAAAAAGAGGAGAGAGTGAGGGAAAGTGTAGAAAGATGTAAATAATTTAAAGTTGCGCGCGGTGACATCACAGCAAAATAGTCAATAGATTGGATTAATGCCAGAGTAACTTACCGAGAGTTCATTTGAAAGTGTTTACTGCATACAGTACATGTTCCCTTCATTCACCGGTCTTTTTCAAATCATCATCATCCGGTAGATGTTATACTTACATTGAAACACGGTGATCTGAATTTGTTCCTAACTAACTCACTGGCACTATCGAACCCGTAGGTTCATGGCTGCGCGGACATAAACTCTCCATATATCCCTATCCAGAGCTAATTTTTTAAGAATATTTCCTGTGTAATCTACTTCCCTCAAATCATGGATAGTGTTATTCTCCCACCTTATTTTTTGTCTACCAACTGGCGTTTTCCCTCCGGTTTTCCTACAAGAAGCTTCCATGCACGTCTTTCATTCCCCATTCGTGCCACATGTCCTGCCCATCGCAGTCTACGAGACTTAACTGTTCTTATTATATCTGGCTTCCTATAAAGACCACGTAGTTCACTGTTATGAAGTCTTCTCCATTCACCTGTCTGTTCATCTCTCTTTGATAAAAAAATTCCTATGAACTTTATTCTCAAATATTCGTAATCTCATTTTTTCCCTTAAAGTAAGAGTCCATGTTTCACATCCATATAATATAACTGGTGTCCCGCGCCGTAGCCGAGTGGTTAAGGCAGGAAGCCTTGGCGCAGAGCTACGGGACTTGCGCTGGTTCGAGTCTCCATGGGGGAAGAAATTTTCTCATGGTATTTCGGCCAGTATGGGACCGGTGCCCACCCAGCATCGTGAGCCAATTGGGTAGCTACAATAAGTAGCGGCTCCAGGTTGAGAAAACCAGCTATAACGGCTGGGGGACTCGACATGCTTACCACATGTCACCCTTACACTGGCTGATGATCATCTACCTCTGTGATTGACACATGTGGATGTGAGGCCAGCAGTCGGATGGTAGGCTAAGGGCCTTCTAGGCCTGTCGCGCTAGGAGTAAATAAATAATATAACTGGTAGAATAATAGTTTTATATATTTTTAGTTTAACGTTTTTTGAAAGGAGTTGGGACATCAAGAGTCTCTGCAATGCATAATAGTACGAATATCCAGAATTGAGCCTATGTTTAATTTCTTTGTGCATCTCATTCCTATTTGTAATTATTGTTCCTAGGTATTTGAATTCAACCACTTCCTCAAAATTTCCCTCATTTGTCATTAGCTGTCCATTTCCATTATATAATGTATTTCTACGTGTGACCATATGATTTGTCCCTACATTATAGTATTTTTTACATTATTTTGCGAATTTAAACAAACTTTCTTCTCAATTTCATACATGTGCCTATGTCTAGTTAGTTAGTTAAATCGATTACAATAATATAGTAGTAGTAGTAGGACTTTATTAGACAAAAAGTAAGATATTTACAATATTATTTACAAATATGGGTCGCACGGGCAGTAAGCCGTACGTGCTGTTGACAGTCCGTTACAATAAAGTAATAATTGGTACTAGTGTAAAGAAAAATAAACAATAGAAACAGCAATAACATTACAATTACATAAAGAAAACACAATAATATTACAATTAAGTAATAACACAATAGCATTATACACTAATTAATTTATATATAATTGTTAATAATTAATGGTATTGCATTTTGATAACATATATTTATTCATGAATGAGTGTTGTCCTTATTTTTCGCGTTTTGTCCAGAAATTTACCGAGGTTTATCCAATTTTCTGGATTTACCAATAACTCGTAGCATGCCAATCTTTCCCGATTTGAATTTAGAAATCTTTCCGGTAATAACTGACGTCTCCAATATTCTAAATCATTACATTTTCCTAATATATGTATCTCATCTTCAAAGTTCCCGCACATTGGACATATTCGCATATGTAAGTTAACTCAGATCGCATGCTGATCAGTTTGGTTTATATTTGTATGATTCTATTGAATACAGAAGTTAGGCCTACTAACTCAATGGCACTATCGAACCCAAGGTTCGTGGCTGCGTGTACATAAGCTCTAATACAGCCTTATCCTAAGCTAATAGTATAGACTATGCGATCTTGTAGACGAAGGCATGGCAATTGTTCCAGGGATGGTGTAACATGATCAAATCTGCGTATAACCACAAATAAATCGTATGAACTCGTTGAAATGTTTGGGTAAGAACAGAATGCTGCAAACCGTATATAAATATTTCTATGTGTGAACAGAAGTCTGAAGTTAGCGCGATGTTACAAGGTTGGTAAGAATGTACCACAACAAGTGTTATCTCTGCGAAACCAGAGCCGCAAATTACTATGAACTGCAATCATTCATAATTAATCGCACAACTTGCGACAGACCTTGTGAAATAAACTTAATTCGTAAGTTTAAACTGTAATTCTTGATTTAATTATGCTGCAGAACTCTCGGATTGAGGTGAGATTAGGCCCGACCATATTCACTCGAGCAAACATTTCTGTTTCTCAGTTTGTTCCCACAGGACGCAGCTTCCTGCTTTTTACATTTATAATTACTTTAACTAACTTTATAACTAACCCACTGCCACTTTCGAACCCATAGGTTTATTTAGCCTGGTGGAGTTAAGACCACCAGGACAAATATGCGTTACATTTAAATACAAAAATCACAATGCTATTACATAACTCCACGGCACGACTGACCTAGAAGGCCCTTGGCCTACCAGGCGGCTGCTGTACTAAACAATATTTGGCCAAATTGAACAATAATAAAAATCTAATATCTTAATATATAAAAATTTCATGTCACGTTGTTTGTCCGCGATGGAATCCTAAACTACTGAACCGATTTTAATAAAATTTTGCACACTGTGGTGCAGTTTGATCCAACTTGAGACTTAGGATAGTTTATAAATAAATTTATAGTCACATTATTTTTTATTGCAAATTATTTGTTTATTATTTAACAAATAGTTATAATTATCTGTGAGTTCCATACGATTCTAACAGATGATGGTGTAAGGTAATTGGTTTATTATTTAACCAGGTGGCTGTGCTTTTTGTTGCAACCGCGAATTACAATTGAATTACAAATATTGATTATTTCATAATTTAAGTGTGTTCAGTGTTTATTTTATTTTCAGTGGATTGATAATAATATTAATTTCGTGTGTAAGTATAGTTTTAAGTAATCTGGCTGAAATACAGCAACTTAATTTAAATTTAACTGGACCGAGAAGGGGCATTGAACAATATGGCGAATCAGTTCTAGAGACCATGAATGATAAGATATCAAGTGAATTTCCGCAAATTGGTATAGGCCTATGTGACATACATCTTACATTTAAGAAGAATGTCAATTTAAAAACATATGAAGGTCCTAAGGAACGGAATAACAGAACTGTAAGTAAGTCTGTTAGTTATAATAATATGCCTAATATTACAGAAACAATCTCCATGCCTCAATTAAATGAAAAACAAGATGACTATAATACATCACAAGATGATATTACTATACAGAGACTTCTTGATGATGATGAGAATCCAAACTGCCAACAAGTTCGTAGAAAATAAAAAGAAAGTATAATGAAATCAGCAAGCCTCCTCAAAATATTCCATCAATAAATGTATATAATCCTTATGATACACTTATGGATGATACTGAGAATGCAGACAACATAAATTCATCTCAATCAACAAAACCACTTCCACATAAACCACCACCCATATTTATACCGGGTGTAGTTAACGTACCAGAACTAAAAATGGTGTAAAACAAAAACTTTCTGATTTAGATTTCTCACTTAGTTTACTACAACATAATTTAACGTATATCTTAGCCACAGCAAAGTGTGGCCGGGACTTCTATATATATAAAACAAAGTCGGATTAGTTACACTATTTATAACTCAAGAACGGCTGGACCGATTTTTATGATCTTTGATTTGTTGGATTGTTTCCGCCCCGAATAGCAGATAACTATTAAAACATCGGACAAATTAACGTAAAAATATTTAAAGGCGATACGACGTTCGCCGGGCCAGCTAGTATATATATATATATATATATATATATATATATATATACATACATACATATAGTAAAACCTGCCTATGAAGGAACATGGCGGTTCCTTAAATATATTTCCGTCTTGGCAGTTTTCCTTCTTATAAAGGGTTCCCAAAGCTTGAATTTTCTCACGTAGTGTAATGGTTTTACAGGCACGCGTTAAAGACAGAACAGAATTGACTGAAATACAGACAAAATAGTATATGTAACGCAGCCCAGTTTGCACGGCAATACAAAACAACTTTATTACACAAAAGCGAGAAGGAGCTCAACTACAGAAGACTGAAGAGTTTCCCAACTCCCTCGCAGGTAACTTAAGCAGGCAAGAAAAAGCTAGGGATTCCTCGCTGTCACACATAAGCAAGGGTATCCCCGTAATACACTGACAACACAAGAAGGTAAAACGATATAATGCAGAAAAGCGCCATATGCAGAATTTTCACGTGTGGTCATTAATACTGTAATTAGAACGTGCTTAAGAATAATTTTCCGTCTTACGGAGGTAAAAATTAACTATTGGTACTTTAAAAACCATTCCGTTTCCGCGTTATGAAGGTTTCCGGCTTATACAGGACTACTTTACGTATAAAATCGTACCGTTCTGGAGATTTTTTTTCCGTCTCTACAGGTTTCCTTCTTATAAAGGTTCCGGCTAAGACAGGTTTTACTGTATATATATATATATATAATATATATATATATATATATATATATCTATATATATATGGTATGATAAGAAAAATAAAAGCCTGGACGGGATTCGAACCCGGATCTCTGAGTCTATACCTCAGCGTGATATCCATTACACTACCAGGCGAATCCAATTCAAACACTTATTTTTTCTTATATATTGTATTATACTCTCCATTATTACTAGATGTCGCGAGAACACTGTCTTCACTGCCATCTAGTAGCTGACTATATCAAGTAAGCAAATTAAAGAGAATATTTATTTGGAGAGAATATTTTTATGGAGAGTATAATACATATATAAGAAAAATAAGTGTTTGAATTGGATTCGCCTGGTAGTGTAATGGATATCACGCTGAGGTACAGACTCAGAGATCCGGGTTCGAATCCCGTCCAGGCATTTATTTTTCTTATCATACCATATTAAGCTTGCATTGCTCAATGTTAAAGATTTAATTATAACATATATATATATATTATATATATATACACACACACACACAGGGAGTTTATAATTTAGAACGACAAACTTAGGGGGCAGATAGTTAACCTTCATTGAAGCATATTTTGTTAAGGAACTTATAGGATGTGACGCTTCGTTTAGGTATCACAAGTGCTGGAACACACGTCCGTTTACATCCACGTGCTATACATTGTCATGATGCCAGGAGTTCTCAGCTGCTGCGCCGACAAGATCTTCTTCAGAGTCAATATCGGTTTCATAAACCATTGCCTTTATGTAGCTCACAAATACTAATCTAGCACGTCAGGTCAGGCTAGCGTGCCGGCCAGGCAGTGGGCCCACCCCAACCTATCCAACGAGCACCATATGTAGTTGTCATCCCTTTTGGCCGTACTCTTTTTATTTAACCAAGTGGTACCCATTATTGTATTGTTCTTGGGAATCTGTCTTGTGTTATTCTTTTTACATGACCGTACAATTTTATTTTTTTGTTATTATTATTATTATTATTATTATTGGGGCACGCCGTAGCGTAGTGGTTAAGGCACTGAGCTACAAGCCGGAGGGTCGAGGGTTCAAGTCCCGTTGGGGTCAGGATTTTTAAACTGACCCAAACCCTCTGGCGGCACTATGGCCCTAGGGTCGACTCAGCCTCTAACGGAAATGAGTACCAGACGCTTGTTCTGGGGGTAAAGGCGGCCGTCACGCAGGGCTGACAACCCGGCTGACATAAAGTGCCGATTGTCTAGAAAAAGTGGGAGCCCTAATCTCCTACTACCCCAAGGGCCTCCGGGTCTGTTGTGGGATCACTTTACTTTACTTTATTATTATTATCTTCTTCTTCTTCCTTCCAAGTATTAGGCCAAGGCCTGTTACGATCCTATAGAAAATTTTCCCTCCAGCGTTTCATAGGACGGCCCAGTGATCTTCGTCCTCTTGGTATATAATTATAAACAGCTTTGGGGATCCGATTTGAACTCATTCTTTCAAGATGGTGTTTCCAATTTAGTTGGTACTGTTTAATATATTCCAAAATTGGCGTAGTCTTCAATTCTTTTAAGATATCGGTGTTCCTTTTCAGATCCCATCTGGTGTAACCCGCTGTTCTGCGCATGAATCTCATTTCACAAGCCGTTATTCTGCTTTCATGTTGTTTTTTTTAGTGTCCATGCTTCACTACCATATGTCAACACTGGTCTAGCCAAAGTGTTATATAAACGTAATCTGGTGTTTTTTTGTACAAGGGATGGTTTCATAACTTGATTAATAATTCCTAAACTTTTATTATAACTAGTAACTTTTTCAGGGATATCCTTTTCATCCCAGATAGAGAGATAATATCCAAGATATTTAAATTGATTAGATCTCTCTAAAATTTTATTCTGGAGACAGATTTTACTTTGTATGGGGTCCTTCCCATGAAATGCCATAATTTTAGTTTTGTTAATTGATATTTCCATATTAAATTTGGCACCTATTTTTTGTAAATTATAAATTGATCGTTGCAAATCATTTTTGGAAAGTGCCAGAAGAGCTAAATCGTCTGCAAAAAGAATAGCATCGAGTTTGAGGTTCCTATTGATGGGTATATATCCTCGTTGTGTTTTCCTCCATTCATTTATTAATTTATTCATGTATATAATGAAAAGCACGGGTGAAAGTCCACATCCCTGTCTTACTCCAGTGTTGATCTTTTCCCAAGAAGATAATTTGCCATCTTGTTTAACAGAGATTTCATTATCTTTATAGATGTTGAAGATATTAGTAATATATTGTTGTGGAACGTTATAATCAGCTAAAATTTGTAGTAATATATTTCTGTCTACTTTGTCAAAAGCCTTTATGAAGTCAACGAAGGCGATATGAGTTTCTATATTGAATTCCTTGTGCTTTTCTATATAGTAGTTTTAGAGTAAAGAATCCATCTGTACAAGATCTACCCTTTCTGAATCCATTCTGCTCTTCTCCAATTGTATTATTATTATTATTATTATTATTATTATTATTATTATTATTATTATTATTATTATTATTATTATTAGGCTTAGGCGTGTGCTGATTTTCTACTTTTCTTGTTATGTTCGTTATAACATATTCAACAGTTTCTTGTTCGATTAGTATGACCTAATAATATAGACCTAACTTTAGCATATTTTAATTTATTAGAATGATACAGGCCTACAAGGGCCGGATAGAAAGTGACGGAGGGCCGTATTTGGCCCGCGGGCCGTAGTTTGGACGGCCCTGATCTAGAGTAAATAAAGATCATTGGGACGGCCAAGTAAACGATGGACTTGAGACCGGAACAGGTCGCGTTGACCTAATCCTGGTAAGGAAGAATAAGAAGAAATCTAGAATAAATAAATAAATAAATAAATATATATATATATATATAATAATTGTATTGTAGATGTACTATGTAATAATTTAGTTTATTGTAATTTAGATGTAACAGTAATTTTTGCATTTTTATGTAACCTGGCTAAGTGGTAACTATGCCAGGAAAAATAAAATTATTATTATTATTATATATTTTTTTGATTGCGTTGAGCCCATGTAGGACTACGCAAAATACTTAGAGGCGTTTCCTTTGAGCCCAAATTTCTTTCATTCTTTTGCTATGAGCTTGTTTTCTATCATCTGTCCAAGTTGTTCCAGTTTTTTTCTTCGGTTTGTCCTCTTGGTCAACTTGCCACTTATTCACTTTAATTCTAAATATATCTGTGTTTGGGATATCTTCTTTAGTAATTCCTGCCAATTTTATGTCCTTTTTGACTTCATCAATCCACTTCATAGTATCCACTGGACTATTATTATTATTATTATTATTATTATTATTATTATTATTATTATTTATTATTATTTATTATTATTCAATAGTAGATTATATACGGTATAAGCAATTAAATTGGTATGGGGACGTACGACGAATGCAAGAAGAAAGATTACCTAGGAAAACATTGGAATGGTGTCCACCTGGAAGAAGGAGGAGAGGAAGACCTCGAAACTCGTGGATGCAGGATATAAGAACTGGAATGAGAGCAAGGGGACTGGAGGACATGGATTGGATGGAGAGAGACGAGTGGAGAAGAAAAATAAAACTTTAGAACACAGAAAGATGTTAAACATTAAAATTCTGTATATAAATAAAAAATATTATTATTATTATTTTCTATGTGGCCTATCTGTGATTATAGATTAATCTATTTTTCGAAGTACCTCGCAAATAAATCTGTGTTGTTAAAATCAGTCATGAATTAATCATTTGCGTACAAGAACTAATTAAATGACCTCGCATCAATGTTGCAGACCAGCTATTTTTAAACTCTTTAAATTTGTTTAACCTAACACATGTGGATGGGCTTGGGACAGAAAATTGTGACTTCCAGATTTTTCTTTTTTTTTTTTTTTTTGCATTCCGGATCACTGTGCGGTGGACCAATTTCTGATATTATCAAAATATTTTCTTCACAAACCTATTTTTTTACCATATATATATATATATATATATATACCATAATGTAACTCTGCCCTAGGGCCGGTCTTTTTTCAACTTTCACTTCATCATATCATTTCCATGCTATGCTTTGCACGCTTTCCTAGGGAATTGTAGTGTGTGAGTATCTTCCCGTGGCTTTTCACCAACAAAGAGTGAAGGATGATGATGATGATGGCCATATGATTTCGGGGACCGTTTGAGCCTTAAAGTTTTCCTGACATTTGTCTTACAGGTGAGGAAAAACCCCGATAAAAACCTCACGCAGAAAAAACTGTCCCGACCGGGGATCGAACCCGGGCCCGTTGCGTGACAAGGCAGCACGCTACCTCGAGACCACAGCGGTGGGCTATATATATATATATTTTTTTTTTTTTCATACACGTTATACAATTTTGGCGGGGCATATTGATTTGAGAACACGTGGTAGAGAATCACCTGCGCTCATTTCGGAATGAAACAAAAATTGCATTTAGTAACGTATGAAACCCCTTGACTCTGATGCTATAAATTATTCGGGTACTTTACCAGGTTCTGTACATCCATGAATAAGCATACTTCAGTAATTTATACATTATCGCGGGATGCTATCGCTCCCCTAAAAGTTTTCAATGTGGCTTGGCTCCTTAATGACCCAAGTTTAAACGGTCTATGTCCCCCCCCCCCTCTCTCTCTCTCTCTCTTTACCTTCCTTTAATCCAAGGCCGTTAAACAATGCTCACAAAGTGTGGAAAGATGGTTATGCAACATACACATTTCTTTACCTAAATGACAGACTTTGCAGGTAAATAAACCCATGACTTAAGCTGTATATTTTACACTTCTAAATAAAGTGCTTTCCACGGAGAATCTAGTGGACACCTCAAACTCCATTTACACAAAAAATAGGCTTACGTTGTTCTTTCACTGTACCCTTCATAAAACAAATTTTAAAATATTGGGTGTGGTTAATATTGGATGGGTGACCGCTTGGGAACACAACGTACTTTTGATTTTTTCTTGATGCTGATAATAATAATAATAATAATAATAATAATAATAATAGGTCTAATTTAAATATATAACCAATGGATGAGAAAATCAAAGAATATAGAGAGAAATGGTTTACACATGTGGAAAGAATGAATGTAACAAGATTACCAAGAGCAGCATTCAACTACAAGCCAAGAGGTTCAAGGAATGTAGGATGGCTAGTGAAAAGATAGGCAGAACAACTGTGAGGCGGAACAGGCAATTTGGCTAGCCCGTGAAGTGAAGAAGGAGAAGAAGGTAATAGGTCTAATAGTAATAATAATAATAATGATTATTATTATTGTTATTATTTCTCCGTTGTGGTCTTCCTTATCATGCAACGGGTCGGGTTTTGATTCCCGATTGGGAGAAGTTTCATGGATGAAGTTTTCTTTTTCATTTTTTTCCTCGCCTGTAGGACAAATGTCAGGAAAATTTAAGGCCTTCCTCTCTTCCTTCTTCCAGGTGGACACCATTACAATGTTTTCCTGGGTAACATTTCTTCTTGCATTCGTCGTACGTGCCCATACCAATTTAATTGCTTATACCGTATATAATCGACTATTGAATAACCAATATTCATTTTTTCTCTTATGACAGTATTTCTTATTTTGTCTAATTATGAACATCTTGCTGCTCTCCTCAAGAAATCCATTTTCCGTCGACATAAGTTTTTGTTCTAAGTTTTTGTTGAATTTCCAAACTTCAGCTCCATATGTTACAGTATTTCTCACTATTGAATTATATATTTGTAATTTATTTTTCCTGGTTTTATTATTATTATTATTATTATTATTATTATTATTATTATTATTATTATTATTATTCAATATGTTACAGGAATGAATGTTATTAAACACGTCAAAAAATTTAGATATCTAACAAATATTTTCATTTGTTTTGTTTTAAATATTTTATAACCGTAAAAATTAGTTTTCTATATCTCATTATTTTTCTTTGGTTTTTATATAGGCCTACTTTAGACAGGGACAATTTAATATGTCTTGCTTGAATACATTTTATTATTAGTTTTAGTCTTAATTTTAACTAACATTAACTGGTTGCATTATAGATCGTAATATAATAGATATTATCTTTTTGATCAAATTTTTATTTAGTGTTTAATATTAGAGTTAATTGTGATTGTTATATTCTGATGTAACATATGTTTGTCCTGGTGAGTGGAAGAGAAGGCCACATGGTCTTAACTCCACCAGGCTAAATAAATCTAAAATCTAAATCTAATCGATCTTAGGAGAAGAAGGTTCATCGCAGTTAGAAATAGAAAACAAAATAGCAGATGGAGAATAATTGGCAGCTCAGATTTATGAAGTAAAGACACCCCTTTACAGAACAAATAAATCTATTTATGGGGCCATTGTAGAGAGCATTATGTTATATGGATCAGAAACATGAACCAGCCGACCTAACAAGTTATTAGCAGCAGAGATGGATTACTGGAGAAGATCATCGTGGAAGTCCAGATTAGAAAAAAATAGAAACGTTGAAATTATAAAGATTATGATACTTACTTACTTATTTACTTACTCACTGGCACTATCGAATCCGAAGGTTCATGGCGCGCGCGCGGACATAAGCTCTCCATACATCCCTATTCTGAGCTAATGTTGTCCAATCATTCCCTGTGTAATCTACTTCCCTCAAAATCATAGTTAATGTTGTTCTCCCACCTCATTCTTGGTCTACCAACTGGGCGTTTTCCCTCTGGCTTTCCTAAAATAAAGCTTTATTATTATTATTATTCCTACAATAAGCTTCCATGCACGTCTTTCATTCCCCATACGTGCAACATGTCCTGCCCATCGCAGTCTACGAGACTTAACTGTTCTTATTATATCTGGCTTCCTATAAAGGCCATGTAGTTAATTGTTATGTAGTCTTCTCCATTCACCTGTCTGTTCATCTCTCTTTGGTCCAAAAATTTTCCTAAGAACTTTATTCTCAAATACTCGTAATCTCCTTTCCTCCCTTAAAGTAAGAGTCCATGTTTCGCACACATATAATATAACTGGTAGATTAATAGTTTTATATATTTTCAGTTTAACGTTTTGAAAGGAGTTGGGACATCAAAAGTCTCTGCAATGCATAATAGCACGCATTTCCAGAATTGAGCCTATGTTTAATTTCTTTGTGCATCTCATTCCTATTTGTGATTATTGTTCCTAGGTATTTGAATTCAGCCACTTCCTCAAAATTTCCCTCATTTGTCATTAGCTGTCCATTTCTATTATATACTGAATTTCTACGTGTGACCATATATTTAGTTTTACTGATATTTACGTCCAGTCCTAATTTCTTAGTGTTACTCAATAGTGTGTGCGTGTTGTCCTTTAGTATCTCCTCGCTATCGGCCAATAGTACTACATCATCAGCATAAACTAACAGCTTATTAATACCATTGAGTTGTAAGGATAGTTGAAAGAAATGTCTTGCTGACAATTGAAGAAAGACTATTAAGATAGTATGGAGAGGATGGCATTCTGATAGAACCCTTAAGAAGATCTTGGAGTATAAAATAGATTGGAAAAGAAAGAAGGTGAAGACGTAAAGAAGGTTGGATGTACGGTGTGAGAGTGAACTGGGACTTACAGATGAGGATGTTCAGAACCGTTACAACTGGAAAAAGTGAATTTCTTTAGGGCGACTGAAAACCACTGTATTGTGGATACATTCCGAAATTAAAAATTAATTTTGTATTTAATTAGCAGGTTTCACAGTGGTTCACATGTTCCTGCGCCCAATTAATCTACACAACTCTGTCATTCCAATCTCCATAGTCCAATCCTTTTTACTGTCAAACTGCTCAAAAACACTATCAATCCACGTTATTTTTGGCCGTCCTCTTCTTCTACCAAGTGGCGCCCTTTTTAGTATTCTTCTTGAGAATCTGTCTTCTGTCATTCTTTTTACATGAACACACCATTTTAATTGTTTTGTATTTTTTTTTTTATGAAATTCAAAATTGAAGGTTCGAACATTCGTCTTTTGTTTAATTACACTTTTTCTTGTTTTATATCTTCTAAAAATTCCAGCTGAACGCTTACAAAAATCCATTTCTACAGAATTTAATTTACTTATTGTTGTAGATTTTAATTCCCGTGTTTCTGTCATTGTACTCCTCATTAGTGTATTAAAAATCTTTGTTTTGTTTTATAACTTATATTCTGATCCCATAAAACACCATTTAATTTTGATGTTACAGATTTGCCCTTATTTATTCTCTCATTAGTTTCAACATATGGAATTCACTTCCACCCCCCTATGTCAGAGACTGCCAAACTTTACCATCTTTCAGAAACAAATTGAAAATAAAATTACTAACAGAAACAACTCACTAATATTACTTTTTAAGAATTAATAATGTGTTTTTGCATTATTTAATAAAAATAGACTTAGGATTTGTTAATATATTTACCTAATGCCTTGTATAAAAAGCATAGATTAATTCATTGTAGTTTATTACTTTCTTTTTTTTTTTTCTTTTCTTTTACGTATAGTAGATTCGAGCTGTTATTCCTTTTTTTTATTCATTGTATCATTAATTTAATTTTAATTGTATTTAGTTTCATTGTATTATTAGACATTATTTTCATTATTATTCTATATGACAGATAATTAATTGTTCAATGTCTATTATTGTAATTTTTTTGTATTCATATGTAAACATATGTTTGTCCTGTTTAATATGACTATTATTGTAATTTTTTTGTATTTATATGTAACATATGTTTGTCCTATTTAATATGACTATTATTGTAATTTTTTTTGTATTCATATGTAACATATGTTTGTTCTGGTGAGTGGAAGAGAAGGCCACATGGCCTTAACTCCACCAGGCTAAATAAATCTATTCAAATCTAAATAAATCTATTCAACATCATGACATCCATCTGCACTAAGTTTCGTCCCAAATATACATATTCGTCACATGCTTTTATTTTTCCATGTTCGTCTTCTAAAATCATTATTCCATCCATAGTAATTCTGCCCGAGGGCAGGTCTTTCACTGCAATCATAGCATTTTCATGCTATGCTTTGCAGCTTTGCTAGGGAATTGTAGGTGTGGTAGCTTCCTGTTGCTTTCCACACTGGTGAAGGATGATGATGATGATGATTATGATGATGATAATGGCCATATGATTTCGGGGACCGATTGGGCCTTAAAGTTTTTCTGACATTTGTCTTACAGGTGAGGAAAACCCCGATAAAAACCTCACCCAGAAAAATTGTCACGAACGGGGATCCAACCCGGGCCCGCTGCATGACAAGGCAGCACGCTACCTCGAGACCACAGCGGTGGACGGATTATTATTATCATTATTTTATGTTAACATGTGAAA
Source organism: Diploptera punctata (assembly GCA_030220185.1). Taxonomy (NCBI): domain Eukaryota; kingdom Metazoa; phylum Arthropoda; class Insecta; order Blattodea; family Blaberidae; genus Diploptera; species Diploptera punctata. The sequence continues at coordinate 28,753 of JASPKZ010003759.1, forward strand.
GAGAGATTTGGGAAGGTCAAGACGTAGATGGATTCACCAAGATCATCTTGAGTAAACTACAGGGGACAGATCCTACTAAAATATTCCTGATGATGATGATGATGATGATGTTAAGAAGTAGATTAAATGTTTCAATTTTTCCTTTGAAATTTGTTGTAACTTCCTGCCAATGGTTGAGCAAGTAGAGAGAGTAGCAGGAGACGAAATTTTCAGCGAAAACGTAGAGAGAAATGCAATTAATGGGTCGGTCTTAATTATCGCTAACACGCCATTAAGAGAAGGTTCTCATCCCGGGGCGAACTTGTTCACCAGCACTTATCTACTAACCGCACCGATTTTACAAAGCACAGAATTATTCTCCTTCAATTTAGCTTCACCGCGGTTAAAATAATAATCAAACATCTTATTTCGTGATAAAACAGCCAAAAAGCTCATAATATACTCTATTGTGGAAAGATAAACATTTAATATTTGGTAATCTATCATCACCATCATCATATATGGAATGCCAGTCCATTTTGGGCCCTAGTCCTGCTCAGAATGTCCTTCCAAACTTCTCTGTTTGCTCCTAAATTATTCTAATTTCTTCTTCTTCCTCTACGCATGAAAGCTGGCAGCTTGTTGCGTGTTCATTCACTCCAGGTCCGGGGTATGGTGACGTCCTTCCATCGTAGTTGTGGTTGAAGAAGTAATTCTTTTCCCACAATGTGACGACATTTTTGAAGCAGTAATTCTCTTCATGCCCGATGTACTAGTAACATTTTGAAGAAGGATTGGTGTCCCAAAAAGAATTACTGGTTCAGGTTGGGTTTGATTTTAGGTAGAGCTGGAATCTCTTCTCAAGGTCGGAAGTTGGTACAACTGGATAGGAAAACACTTTAAAAATCACAAAAAAAGATTCTTGTAGAAATAATTTCACATTTTTTCACTTTGTAAATTTCCCAGCAGATTAAGTAAATGTAGGTGGGATTATTCTTCACCGTCAATTAATATTAAATTATTTCTTATCTTGTATCAATTATTTTTCTTTGTATTAAATATCACATTTTATCAGGAGAACTCATTGCTTCTATCTTTGTTGAAAGTTGTTCTGCAGAATGACTAGTAATTCTTTTATAATTTTAAAGAACATTATTACATCATATGATGTTATATTTTAAATTCTATTGGTTAATGGTCCAATAAATATAAGGTTTAAATTTTATTTGTTAAATCAAAAGATAATTGTTTTAACATCCAATCAGAGTTTAATTTACTTTTATTTAAAAATACGAAGTAAAGCAGGTGTTTCTTATTGCAATTATAACAGAAAGCTTTATAATTCTGACAACAATGACTTAAAACAATTTGAAAAGCATTATTTAGAAAGACTGTTATATAATACAAATCTTTAATTGTTACTGAGACATTTTTATTCAACAATGAACAACAATGAATTATTTAGATGTTTTTCTTTATTTAAGTTATATTTAAATATTAAAAGAATTTTAAAGTATAAAATTATCAACTTTAACTTCCATATTTATTATGATATTACCGCTGTGGTCTCGAGGTAGCGTGCTGCCTTGTCACGCAGCGGGCCCGGGTTCGATCCCCGGTCGGGGCAGTTTTTCTGGGTGAGGTTTTTATCGGGGGTTTTCCTCGCCTGTAAGACAAATGTCAGAAAAAATTTAAGGCCCAAACGGTCCCCGAAATCATATGGCCATCATCATCATCATTCTTATCATTATCATCACCATCATCCTTCACCGGTGTAGAAAGCAACGGGAAGCTACAATTCCCTAGTAAAGCTGCAAGCATAGCAGAAAATGCTATGATTGCAGTGAAGGACCTGCCTTCAGGCAGAATTACTATGGATGGATGGAAAATCCTGCTTTATGGTCGTCCTACCGTCGGTATCTCTACCTTGACGTAGTGGTGGGGCTTGCGAGTCCTAATGACTCCATGAGCTACACAGGCGGTAGTGTAACTACCAACAGGGCCTCCCATGCCTAGTAGGTCATGGAAGAAGGTCCAGACTAAAAGAGATACCCATCGAAGAAGAAGAGCTAGTAACTCACTTCCAAGATGTAAAATTCTCCAATATTCATAGAACCATAGAGACTGATAAATTGGAACAAAAAGTAGAGTTATTTATTGATGATTTAACAAAACTACTCTATCAGAACAGATTAAACGACAAGTTCTAATTTCTGATTTTCTCTCTATCTATCTTCGGGTTTTTACAGCTGCTGCCGTCTTCCTGTGCCAAATCTCCAAAGCCTACGGTCTTGGGCATCTTCAATGCTTAGCCCTCTAGCTTGCATTACTGTCTTCATGTTTTCCTTCCATGTTAACCTTGGTCTCCCTCTTTTCTTCTTTCTGTTCGGATGCCATTCATATAGTTGCTTCGGCGCATCGCTCATCTTCCATTCTTAAGACATGTCCTAACCACTTTAATTCCTTCTCCTCAATTCTTTCAATTATGCTTTTCTTCTGCTTCCATTATGTTTCTAATTTCCTTATTTGTGACATGTTCTAATCTAGACTTTCTGGCACTTCTTGCGTAAATAATCCATTTCTAGAGCTATTAGTCTATTCTTGTAGTACTTATTGATTTTCCATACCTCACTTCCATACATTGCAACAGATTCCACCAATATTTACCAATATATTTTTTTTTGTGTCTTTCCAAATATGCTTATCCCACCATATGGAATTTAACGATGATATTATTTTGCTACTCAATTCAATTCCATCTTTGATTGATTTGGTCTTTTAGCATTTTGTTTTTTTTTTTTCTAATGTGTGGGGAGCTGGCCCACAGCATAAACCCCCAACCTGGAGGACGAGGAAAATTTATGTCTGGGTTTTCCTCCCATAGCCTTTGAAGATCCCTCTTCACCGCAAGGCAGCGTTTCTCTATTTCCCTTAGAGATAGGGTTGCCTCTTCTCCGCCAGCTCCGCCGTGATGAAGGACTCCTTCTGCGCCGTCTCTGCCGTTGAGGTCTTCACCGTAACCCTGGCTTACAGAGTACTATCAGTCGGAGCCAACTGAACCCTGGTTTTTACTGTTACTCCTCCCCCTCCTCCTTTCTCATCCGGGCTTGGGACCGGCCATGGCGGAGTTTAATTTCTGATTATTAGTAATTTCTGATTGTGGAATGCAGGCTTTCACGGCCGGTAATCATGGTAATAAAGATTCCGGGCTATGTGGCCGTGGTCTATAACTGGCGTTTCTTCCAGACGTTTCTCTCTCAACTGCGGAGAGCATCTTCAGTGGCGAGCGCTTCCAGCTGTTGCTTCCCTGTCGTAGACTCGACTCAATCGACCGCGATGCTCCTTGCCTCTGGTTCCGAGGGTCGCGGGTTCAAATCCGGCCTGAATCGATGGATTTTTTTTAGGATGGAAAAATCCAAGGAGCAAGTCCTCCGGGAGCGACTTTAAGCCGTGGGTCCCGAGTCTCAAGATTTTTCAGGCTCGTAAAAGATCCTTAAGCCTGAATGAAAAGGCCTTTAAGCAAAATTTACCGAATTTTCCCGTCCTAGTACTACCTTGGTTTCCTAGATATCGGTATGAGGCGGAACGCTGACCACGGGCTACTCCTGACATCTAGACGAAAACAAGTGTAACTAAACTAGTATGGTTCAAATTCTTCCCTGTAGGGGGAGAGCGCCTAAAATCTATGTAAAGGGAAAACATAGGCTTACAAGTACAGTTCACAATTTTTTTGAGAGAAGTTGGGACAACAAGAGAACCTGTAATGGACAATAGCGTGCATTTCCAGAATAAAGCCTACTCGTATGTTTAATTTCATTTAGAATCTCATTCCTGTTTGTGATTATTGTTCGTATTTGTATTCAGCCATTTCTTGAAAATTTCCCACATTTTTCATTAACTGTCCATTTCTAGTATATAATGCATTTCTTATGTGTGACCAATATATATAATACAGTTTTATGGATGTTTACTTCCAGTCCCAATTTCTTAGTGTTACAACTATCTTCGTCATCAACCAATTTTACAATTCACTTATCTTTGGAAAAAACTAGATAAGTCCAAAACTGGTACAAACAAGACAGGTTGATGTGTATGTTATTTTTTTCCTCCTTTGAACTTCCTCCCTTTTTAGACTTATCTAAAACAAAAATTGTTTATTGTAAAGAAATTAAACATAGGCTCAATTCTGACAATACGTGCTATATTGCATTACAGAGACTCTTGACGTCCCAACTCCTTTCAAAAATGTTAAACTGAAAATATATAAAACTATTATTCTCCCAGTTATATTATATGGATGCGAAAACATGGACTTTTACTTTAAGCGAGAAAAGGAGATTACGAGTATTTGAGAATAAAGTTCTTAGGAAAATGTTTGGGCCAAAGAGAGATGAACAGACAGGTGAATGGAGAAGACTACATAACAGTGAACTACATGGTATTTATAGGAAGCCAGATATAATAAGAACAGTTAAGTCTCGTAGACTGCGATGGACAGGACATGTGGCACGAATGGGGAATGAAAGACGTGCATGTAAGCTTCTTGTAGGAAAACCAGAGGGAAATCGCCCAGTTGGTAGACCAAGAATGAGGTGGGAGAATGACATTAACTATGATTTGAGGGAAGTAGATTATATAGAGATGTTTTGGAAAACGTCTCAGAATAGGTATTTATGGAGAACTTATGTCCGCGCGGCCATGGACCTACGGGTTCGATAGTGCCAGTGAGTTAGTTAGTTAGTTAGAGTTAGTCAATAGAATGAAGAATTTACTTATCTTGTTTTTTACCACATGAATAGCATCAGTTATAAAAAAATAACTTATCTGGCTTTTCCCGGGGATGGGTCAATTATAATTTTAAACTTGTTCGGGTATGGAACCCGAGTGATCACATTGACGGTAAGACAACGCTGCTAAAGGACATAAGAGAGTGTTTTTGGGCGGCGTAGAATACTAGAATGGATGCGATCTTCGATTTTTGTGTTGGTGGTTGTATTGGGGTCGTTGATATGGGTCACTAGTGTTAGTAAGGGGATTAGAGCTCCGGTCAGTTTGACTGAGGTGTGTACATCTTACGTGTGAAGCAAATCAATACACTTATACAGGGTGTTGTTTACGCTTCACCTTAACACCTCTTACGCCTTCACGCCTAACATACATACTGACAAAGAAACCATTCTTCATAGAAGAGCTCCACCTGGACCTTTCGTGCCGGCAACAGATGCCTACAAAGAACTGCTGCTGTGGGAACTAAACGAGAAGAGAGAACAGATATGGCCTGAGTTTTACGCAACGGATGCGATGATCTACAGGGAATGGACAGCAGCCAGATACGACCTCAGACACACCGTGACGAGAGTCGCGGCCCATGGTTTCCACCACAGGATATGCACAACAGTGAAGCGCTGTAACCCAGAAGAAAGATGCAAGTGCAAACTATGTGGGTCGCACTGCGACCGATATCACCTGTTACAGTGGTAAAACATAGGAACATCGATAACAGACTTCTGTTAAGACATGAAAACAATTCTTTCTACATGGTCATTGGCTGCAATAATACCTATTATTAATACCCCTTACAGAAATTAGAAAATGGATGAAGTCAAGAAGAAATATAATGGATGGGATTGAACACAGCAGGCTAAAATGGTATGGACAACGTAAGAAGAATGCAGGATGGTAGACTACCAAAGGCCGTCTATATACATGGAAAATTAAAAGAAGGAGCAGAATGGAAGACCAAGAACAACCTGGAAGAATAACATTCAGAATTCAATGAGGAAATTTGGTGCAACGGATGAAGACACAGATGACAGAGAACGATGGAGAAATTTAATTAAGGGAAATTTGTGAATGTTTGTTTTGCAAACTGATAGTCTGTAAGTCCGTAGTCATTTATGTATTTTTTAAACTGGTGTTAATTATTAAGTTTGGTTGGAGAAAATCCTCAATGATGAGGAAAATTCTCATAAGTAAAGCCACGAGATGATTTCATAATCATATCGATAAATTCACGACTCACGAAGTGAGGAGTGAATTTATCTAGAGGATTTGGAAATCAAGAGTGGCATTTGTTAGGACTTTTTAACGAATATAAAATAAAGCTGTTTACTCACAAATCATTAATTTAACTACAGTTATTTAAAAATATTTTTATATTTAAAGTAAACGGTGATGTTTGAAAACTAATGAGAAACGATAGGTAGCCTACGCTTCTACTGCTTCTTTTGTTTATCACTGCAACCAGATCATACTATTTATTGCCAAAGGAACGCAATATGTAAGAATGCTCTCTAGTGGAGAAAAAAATGAAAAACAATCAATCTGTATATTAATTCATTTTTGATGTCGTATACATTTAAGAAAGTGCAAACAGTGGTTTCTTTTTTTGGTGGTATAATCAATTGTTTACAAATGTTGACATGTAAGCACTATTATATACAATCTGGTAGCCGTTATTTGTTATAGGCTCAGTCACTGCAAAATAACGGTCAGACCTGTTCAGAATATATAAAAAGGAGGAGCTTTGCTTAATATTATGATAATCCTAACGTTGATAATTATTTCGTGAAACACGTCTCTGATTGGTTGTAATACAGAAATCATTGAAACGTGATTGGTCATTGACTCCCATTTGGGGCATGAGTTAAATAGTCAAAATTAATGAATACCCATTCATGGTATCTTTACCTTGCGGTGGTGGATTGCTTATTTGATCCCGGAAGCTATGCCGCCCGTAGCATTGCTGCCTAAAGGGTTATCCAGACGAAGAAAGTACCTTGGTCCATAGAGTGAACGATATTTCATCGTAAAAATTACAACTGTCAAGAAATGCGAACAAGGGTTCCACTGGGGTAACGAAATATGCACTCTTACTTTAAGGAGGAAAATACATTAAAATTATTTGAATATAAAGTTATTAGGACAATTTTGGATCAAAGAGAGATGAACAGAAACAGACAGAAGAATGGAGAAGACTACATAACAGTGAGCTATATGATCTTTATGGGAAACCAGATATAATAACAACAGTCCAAACTCTCTGTAGTAAATAACTCACTCACTGAGAACTATCGAACCCGTAGATTCATGGCCGCAAGGGCATAAGCTCTCCATACATCCCTATTCTAAGCTAATGTTTTCCATTTATCCCCTGTATAATCTATTCTCTCAAATCGTTATTAATGTTATTCTCCCACCTAATTCTTGGTCTATTAACTGGGCGTTTTCCCTCTTACAAGAAACTTCCTTGTCCCTCTTTCTTTCCACATTCGTGCCACATGTCCTGCCCCATCGCAGTCTAAGAGACTTAACTGTTTTATTATACCTGGTTTCCTATAAATATCATGCTGCTCACTGTTATGTAGTCTTCTCCATTCACCTGTCTGTTCATCTCTGTTTGGTCCAAACATTTTTCCTAAGAACTCTATTCTCAAATACTCGTAATTCCTCCTGTCCTCCCTTAAGTAGGATTCCATGTTTCACATCCATATAATATAAACTGTTAGAATAATAGTTTTTGTAATATTGTTACAGTTTAACGTTTTTTGAAAGGAGTTGGGAAGTCAAGAGTCTCTGCAATGCATAATAGCACGTATTTCCAGAATTGAACCTATGTTTAATTTCTTTGTGCGCCTCCTTGCAGTTTGTAATTATTGTTCCCAGGTATTTGAATTGAGCCACTTCCCTAAGGTGGTAGATTGGAAAGTAATAAACGTTAAAATGATTGATGTTGCAGGGGGTGGGATGGATGCACTGAGTCTGGACCAGGAGGTGGGCGCCTGGGACTCGGTGCTGCTGGACCCACTCACAGAGGACAGTTTCATTGCTAACTTGCACCAGCGGTTCAAGCGGGACCACATATATGTAAGTATTCGAAAGTATTAAAGTGGGCCATGCCCACTTTGATGCATTTACAAAGTGAACACGTCTACTGGATACCTCAAGAGCATATTTATGTTTATACTTGTATTTTATAGCGTTACCAAGTGTCTGCTCAAATAAGGAAAATACAGGGTGTTTTTAAAGTCACTATCCATTTCAATGAAGGAAGGCAATGATTGAAAATGAATGTTATTGTCAAGTTTTACACAGCTGTGAATCTAAATGTAGACCTTAACATTTAAAACGTAAGTCCACCCGCTGTGGTCTCGAGGTAGTGTGCTGCCTTGTCACGCAGCGAGTCCGGGTTCGATCTCCGGCCGGGACAGTTTCCTGGGTGAGTTTTTTATCGGATTTTTTTCCTTACCTGTAAGACAAATGCCAGGAAACTTTAAGGCCCAAACGGTCCCTGAATATCATCTGGCCATCATCATATCATTCATATTCATCTTAGATTAAGCTTAGGATTAAGGACTCTCCTGGCGAACCACTATCATCATCATTACCCATTATATCATCGGGGCAACGTAACTCCGCGTTGCAGGTACCCCAACCTCAGAGTGGATTACATTACGCCAGGAGAGAACACCAGAAATGTCCAAAAGGACAACCTGGACATAAAAAAATAAACCGTAAAGAGGCCTGCTGCTTCTGTGATACGATTCCGTAAATCAAGCAGACGTGATAAGGGCGTTTTCGTAGAGTGAAACGTGGAATTTTCCACACTGTGTTGCGAGGGGCATTCGATTTCTAACTGAGGCGTCGAGTTGATGCGTTCGGATCACTGGCAATTTGTACCTGCTGCACTGTTTCTGTTGATACGCGTGGTCGTCCATGATGTGCCTCATCAGTCATCACACACACTGTCGCGTGGGTGCGGTTAAATTTGTTTACAAGCAGAAGAATGTGTGCCCTTGTCGTGGCTGGTTTACGGAATTTATGGGTAAATTCAGCTCTGATGTGTTCATACGACAATTCGGTACCGTGCATAAACAATGGCAACCAGTTATTCCGTGCTAAACATGATGCACTAAGCTAACAGTGTGATAGAAAGGAAGAAAGAAAGAGAAAAAGAGAAAGAGAGAGAAAGAAAGAAAGAAGGAAGGAAATAAAGACAAATAAAAGAAATGAATAATAAATAAATAAATAAATAAATAAAGAGGGAAAGAAAGAAAGAAGAAGAAAGAAGAAGAGATAAAGAAGGAAATAAGGAAATTAGGAAATAAGGAAAGAAAGAAATAGTAGTGTTTTCGTGAAAATGGATAGTGCTTTAGAGAGGCCCTGTATGTATCTGTATATACTAATTATAGTACAGTAAAAGCTCCTTATTCTCGGGGGATATGTTCCGCAAATATGGCGCGAGTACAGAAACAGCGAATATGGAATGGTAATTTGTATGGGTATAGGGATACGTTCCAAGGTTACAAAAATAAAATAAAAATTATCAAAATAAAATCAATTAATGAGAAATTTTGTACAATTTCTATTAATTATTACTGTCAGATTTAGGCAAGGGTTTAAAGAACTTAGTAAACTTTTCCTGTTTTGCCGTTTTTAAAATACCTTTCAGTTAAGATTGATATTCAGCTGTGAATTCTGCGATAGAATTCCTTATTTTGTCATCGGATTTCTTGATTCATTAACATTGAAACAACGTGATATAGATGCAAACGACTCGCCAACGCGTATAAACGGTCAACCCGTTTATATTTTTACTTTAAGCGGCAGCACTGCTTTTTTCCGCTTCGGAACTATTTTCTTTACTTTTTACTCGACATTATAATTGGCAACAAAGCAGAAGAGACAAGTACTATTCAATCAAAATTATTTACAACGAATGACAAGACGAAACAATAAAATACCGATCGTGGCGAAGGCGGTATTTATCAACGGACATAGCGGCATGTGAAATTACTGCGGCGGTGGCTTTTAACAACGAATTTTAGGCTTAGTGACAATACGCTTTGTTTTACTTTGATGTTAATTTGTCCATTGGTTTGAATCGCTCTTTATAAAAGTCACCTTGGCACGTGCCTGCAGTAAAAAAGTTGCCGATGCGTTAATAAAGGACACTAATCCTTCCAATATACCGACTGGATCCGCAAATAAAGACATTTTTAGCTATGAATACAGGAACTGTGTCACAATTTTGTAACCCGCGAATAATAGACCCGCGAACAAGGAGCTTTTACTGTATATGATTTAGGCCTATAGGTCTATAGGAGAAATTATAGTTTTTTCGAAATGTGACAAAATGGACATGGCCCATTTTAAAACTTAAGGGCTCACTTAATCTAGAATAGAAGGAAGCTAAAATGATCCCGCAACGACCTCAGGAGGTCCTACTTTCCTAGACAATTGACACTTGTGCCAGCCTTAAAACGAAGATTTGTAAGAAATTTTGAAAACAATATTACAATGACTATTTAACTGATGCCACAAAAGCTAGTCAATGACCAATCACGTGTCAATGAATGTTGTTTTACAACCAATGACAGTCGTGTTTCACCTCGCTCTTTATCGATTTCTCTTTATCAGCTCCTGCTTTTGTGATAAAGAAAGCTCCTCCTTTTTAATGTTCTGAACAGGTCAAAGCATTATTTTTCTCCAACAAATACATTGAATATAGCAAACAATGAAAATATTCTTTGATTTTACTGAGTTGTTTACTAAAAAATAAATGAATAACCCGTAATGTTGATTATGATATAATAGTTTGATGTGTTTCATTATTTCTCCACTTGGGTGCACTCTTACAATATTGCGATCTTATTTGGTAATAAATAATATGATCAAGCAGCAGTGAATGAACATAACCTCACATTTCTGATTTGTTTTAAACATCGCCGTTTACATTAAATATATAATATTTTAAAATAACTATAGTTAAATAATGATTTGTGAGTAACAGCTTAATTTATTCGTTAAATAGTCCTAACAATGCCACTCTTGATTTCCAAATTCTCTAGATAAATTCACTCCTCACTTCGTGAGTCGTGAATTTATTGATAATTTGGAAATCACTCGTGGCATTACTTATGATAGCAACCTCGATACCTTCTTAATTCTTGTCGAATTCGCTAAAAACAAAATTTTTTACAAATTATATACATTTATTTGCCAAAGTTGAGTTGATGGGGTTAACATCACGTGGTAAATTTTAAGAGAATGATAAGTGATGTTGTGAAGCCTTGATCCAGACTAACACGTGTGAGGTTCTCTCGCTGCTTCTTTGCTTCGACAAGATGAACGACTCACCATTTCCCGTTCGTTCAGAAACATCAAAAATGAAAAGAATAAGAAAAATGTAAGGAAGACGCAAATGTGTGCTGGTAAGTGAATTTATTGTTGCGAAATTGTCTACATTATTCACTTGTTCAATTCAAATAATCATACAATTTTTATATCACCTTATTAAACCTAGGCTCTTCTTCTTCTTCTTCCTTCCAAGTATTAGGCCAAGGCCTGTTACGATCCTATAGAAAATTTTCCCTCCAGCGTTTGAGGGAAATTCTCGTATAAGGCTTGAAAGCATAATAATAGTTCCTTCGATTGGTTGCTGGCCAAAGAAGGCAAGACCAGCGATGGGGCTGCCATCTTATAACCTCTGGTCAGGCTTTTCTGGAGAAGAAAAGAAAATAAAGGAAAGAAGAAATGGAAGAAAGGAAAGACTCCCTAGCCCTGGATGCCCTAATAGCGTCGGCGTCAAAAAAACAAGAGTTAACCAAGAGAGGTTAGATAGTAAATTAAAAGAGTGCAAACACAAGTAAGTGGAAGAAATGTTTGCACAGCTTGGGCACCTTGTGGTCGCCATCCACATATCCCTAGATGAGGACCCCTGAGGGGTTCCAAATCTGGAAATGCATGTATTTATGCGTTGCAGGGACTCTTGACATCCCGATTCTTCTAAAAAAAAGCCAAACTAAGAATATACCAAACGGTTTATTATCCCAGTTGTATGGTTGCGAAAAACGTTATCTTATTTTAAGGGAGGAAAATAGTTTAGTTCAGCTGGAATTTCTAGAAGAGATAAAATTGAAAAAAAAACAGTGCATAATTATAAAAGATTAATGAACTTCAATTGTGTATTGTATTCCCATGTTTTCCCTTTACAGTAGGGAAGAATTTGAACCATACTAATTTAGTTACACTTGTTTTCGTACAGATGTAATTTGAGTGGTACGTGGTCAGCGTTCCGCTTCATACTGACATCTACGAAACCAAGGTAATACTAGGACGGGAAAATTCGGTAAATTTTGCTTAGAGGCCTTTTCATTCAGGCTTAAGGGTTTTTTATGACCCTGAAAATCTTCAGACTCGGGACCCACGGCTTAAAAGTCCCTCCCGGAGGACTTGCTCCTTGGATTTTTCCATCCTTAAAAAAATCCATCGACCCCGGCCGGGTTTGAACCCGCGACCCTCGGGACTAGAGGCAAGGAGCATAACCACTAGTGCACTTCAATTGTGGATTTCATAAAAATAAAGAAACAATTGAAAGGGTATGGTCATGTAAAAAGAATGTCGGAAGACAGATTCCCAAGGAGGCTACTAGAATGGCTGCAACTTAGTAGAAGAAAAAATACATTGGCTAAAAATAACGTGGATAGATTGTGTTTTGAGCAACATGAGAGAAAAATGATTGGACAATGGAGATTGGAATGACAGTTAGGTGAGAAGGAAAATTACATAGATTAATTAGGCTGAGGAAGATGTAAAACGTGATAATAAATCATCAATTGAGTTGGGTGTTTACTTGATAAATATCCATATTTATTAATTAAATAAAAATAAAACTTAGTTTTATTTGATTTTCATGTTTATTAAGATATGTTGTATACTGAATTATATCCTAAAGTAAAAGTGTAAAGTGATCTCACAACAGGCCCGGAGGCCCTTGTGGTAGTAGAAGGTTAAGGCTCCCACTTTTTCTAGACAATCGGCACTTTATGTCAGCCGGGTTGTCAGCCCTGCGTGACGGCCGCCTTTACCCCCCAGAACAAGCGTCTGGTACTCATTTCCGTTAGAGGCTGAGTCGACCCCAGGGCCATAGTTGCCGCCAGAGGGTTTGGGTCAGTTTAAAAATCCTGACCCCACGGGACTTGAACCCTGGACCCTCCGGCTTGTAGCTCAGTGCCTTAAACCACTAAGCTACGGAAATATGAAAATAAAATAAAACTAAGTTTTATTTTTATTTAATTAATAATAAAATAAATATTTACGAGTATTTTGAGAATAAAGTTGTTAGCAAAATTTTTATACCAAAGAGAAACAGACAAATGAATACAGAAAACTATATAGCATTAAACTACATGGTCTTTATGGGAAACCAGATTTAATAGAATGTAGACCGCGGGGTATGGACGCTTCTTGTGGGAAAACAGAAGGAAAACGTCTAGTAGATATGTCAACAATGCGGTGGGAGAATAGCATTAACTATGATTTGAGGGAAGTAGATTATACAGGAGATGATTGGAAAACATTAGCCCAGGATAGGGATGTATGGAGAGCTTATATCCGCGCGGCCATGAACCTACGGGTTCGATAGTGCCAGTGAGTTAGTTAGTTATCCATGATTAGTTTTCACTGCAGTGTACATTTTAAATAATCCGATTTTGTTTTTCCAGTAACAAAAAAGTATATATTCCCGCTAAACATCAAAGTGGAACCTAAGTTGGACTTGTTAAGGAACTCGGTTAGTTTACGGAGTAGCTGCGTGACGGACTTGCTTGCACAATTTCCCTACATTTAACATAGCGGATCTTGAAGCTCGATAGCAGTACCAGGTATTTATAGCCGCGGCAGTCTGTTCAATAACTACTCTAGGCTACATCTGTCAAATAAAATAATGGCCGCACTCTTACAATATTCTATGTTACACTTGGTCCACCAAGTTTACACTATGTAGCTAAAACTTATTTGTATGGAAGAAACATCAGGGTGTAGCGAGTCTTAGGCCCTTTTACAGCTGTTGAGGATGCTGATGATTATTATTATTATAATATTATTAAAAATATATACATTTATAATTTTATATGTTTCGAATGGAGACAAACCTATATGGAGGAGAATTGCCATTAATAATAATAATAATATAATAATAATATAATAATAATAATAACAATAATAATAATAATAATAATAATAATAATAATAATAGTAGTAGTCCCGCGGCCGTAGCCGAGCGGTTAGGTAGGAATCCTTGGCGCAAAGCTACGGGACTTGCGCTGGTTCGAGTCTCCATGGGGGAAGAAATTTTCTCATGGTATTTCCGCCAGTATGGGACCGGTGCCCACCCAGCATCGTGAGGCAATTGGGTAGCTACAATAAGTAGCGGCTCCAGGTTGAGAACCGGCTATAAACGGCTGGGGGACTCGACATGCTAACCACATGTCACCCCTACACTGGCTGTTGATCATCTACCTCTGCGATTGACACATGTGGATGTGAAGGGCCAGCAGCCGGCTGGTAAAAGGGCAACCGCTGAAAAGTGGAAAGACCCTCAATCGGAATCGGAATAATAATAGTAATAATAATAAGACAGGTGAATGGAGAAGACTACTTAACAATGAACTACATGGTCTTTATAGGAAGCCAGATATAATAAGAACAGTTAAGTCTCGTAGACTGCGATGGGCAGGGACATGTTGCGCGTATGGGGAATGAAAGACGTGATTGGAAGCTTCTTGTAGGAAAGCCAGAGGAAAACGCCCAGTTGCTAGACCGAGAATGAGGTGGGAGAGAACAACATTAACTATGATTTGAGGGAAGTAGATTTTACAGGGAATGATTGGAAAGCATTAGCTCAGGATACAGATGTATGGAGAGCTTATGTCCGCGAGGCCATGAACCTACGGGTTCGACAGTGCCAGTGAGTAAGTAAGTAATATTAATAATAATAATAATAATAATAATAATAATAATAATATAATAATAATAATAATAATAATAATATTTTGGAATATTCCACAATACAGTGTTTCTCCTTCAACCCAAAGTGATTTGTCGCCAGAGGTTCTGTCTAAAGCATCTTCTTTCCTCAAATCTCTAGCTTCCATACTTCTCCTCACTCCATCTATCCAACGTTCTCTAGACCTGCCTCTTCCACTTATTCCATTAGCTTTCCAATTAAGATCTTCTTTGGTATTGTCTCTTCTCCCATTCTTATGGGGCGCCTATACCATTTCAAACGTATTTCCTCTATTTCTGCTAATATGTTTTTTTTTCATCTGCATAATTTCGCTTATTGTGCTGTTTCTGACCTTATCCCTTCTTGAAATTCTTGTCGATCGCCTCCATCTACTGCTAACAGCTTATTGGCTTGTTTTCTACTTACTGTCCAGGTTTCGGACCCATTAATAATAATAATAATAATAATAATAATAAAATAATAATAATAATAATAATAATAATAATAATAATAATATATAAGTCAATAATCTGAATTATATTATTATTATTATTATTATTATTATTATTATTATTATTATTATTAAACTAAAACTCACTGGCACTATCGAACCCGTAGGTTGATGGCCACGCGGACATAAGCTCTCATACACACCCTCTCCTGAGCTGATTTTTTCCAATCATCCCCTGTATAATCTACTTCCCTCAAATCATAATTCATATTATTCTCCCACCTCATTCTTGCTCTATCAACTGGGCGTTTTTCTTCTGGTTTTCCTACAAGAAGCTTCCATGTATGTCTTTCATTCCCCATTCGTGCCACATGTCCTGCCCCCGCAGTCTACGAGACTTAACTGTTCATATTGTATTTGGCTTCCTATAAAGACCATGTAATTCACTGTTATAAAGTCTTCTCCATTCACCTGTCTGTTCATCTCTCTTTGGTCCAAACATTTCCTAAGAACTTTATTCTCAAATACTCGTAATCTCCCTTCCTCCCTTAAAGTAAGAGTCCATGTTTCGCACCCATATAATATAGGCCTAACTGGTAGAATAATAGTTTTATATATTTCAGTTTAACGTTTTTTTAAAGGAGTTGGGACATCAAGAGTCTCTGCAATGCATAATAGCACGCATTTCCAGAATTAAACCTATGTTAATTTCTTTGTGCATCTCATTCCTATTTGTGATTATTGTTCCTAGGGATTTTGAATTCCGCCACTTCCTCAAAATTTCCCTAATTGTCATAGTATTAATATTATTATTGTTATTATTATTATTGTTATTATTATTGTTATTATTATTTTTTATTATTATTATTGTTATTATTATTATTATTATTGTATTATTATTATTATTATTATTATTATTATTATTATTATTATTATTATTATTATTATTATTATTCTAAAGAAATAAAAATAAGAAACAGTGTAATTAAACAAAGATAATGATTTAAAACTTCAATTGTGGATTTCTTAAAAACAAAATACAAACAATTAAAATGATATGGTCATGTAAAAAGAATAGCAGAAGACAGATTCCAAAGAATACTAGATTGTGTACCTCTTGGTAGAAAAAAGAAGAAGAAGAAGAAGAAAAATAAGAAGAAGAGGATAACCAAAAATAACGTGAATTGATGGTGTTTTGAGCATCATGAATGGAGAAAGAATTGGGCGATGGAGATTGGAATGACGGAGAGATTTGGAGGAAAAATGACTGTACACTAATTGGGCGCAGGAAGATGTGAAATATTATGAAACGTGCTAAATATATTACCGATAATGAAACCGATATTACAGATTTCCCTATTTTTCTCCCGATTCACCCGAGTTTACCCTATCTAATTCCAGCTTAAAATAACAAACAGAAATGTTGGACTGGTTAGAATAAATGTTATATTCTAACAGTTTTAATTGTGACATTGAAGAAAATGCAGCTGTGAGGCACGTGTCACGCTTAAATGTGACAGTAGACAGTTGGCTTAACTTGTGTAGCTGATAAACAGACTTTGAATTATGAAAACACAAGCGAGGCCGGTAATAAAGTAAACTGCAATTTGTAAAGTGCCTAACTTAATGAAGACACTTTCATACGTGCTAAACTGGTATGGATTGTAGATAAACCATACGATATTTCCCACCTCCATTTTTTTTACATCAGTAATATATGCGCATTACCAAGGAGAATATCAAAAGAAAGGTCGCTGTTTCTAGGCGGCTTGCCAAATGACACGGAGAGAGGAGTGGGACCTTTCGACCATCCACCAGCATCCCATTTGTTTTATACGGATATTTTCCCCCTACTTTTAAAATTCGTACCAATTATATTTCATGTTCTAAGTCAATAATCTGAAATCTTGGAAATCAATATATATATATATATATATATATATATATATATTCACCGCTTGTGGTCTCGAGGTAGCGTGCTGGCCTTGTCACGCAGCGGGCCCGGGTTCGATCCCCGGCCGGGACAAGTTTCCTGGGTGAGGTTTTTCGGGGTTTTTCCTCACCTTTATTATAAATGTCAAGAAACTTTAAGGCCCAAACGACACCCGAACACCGTCTGGTCATCATTATCATCAATATCATATTCACCTAATTAGATTAAGTTCATTTTTAGAGCTCTCCTGGCGCTTCATTACCATCACCAACTCTCATATCATCGGGACAGCGAACCCCACCTTCCAGGCGCCCCAACCTCACAAGTGGGTTACAATACACCATGCCAGCAGAGAACACAATACACGTTAATAAGACAACCTGGGGCATTTGAAAAAAGAATGTTATAGGCCTATTTACCTGGCGTCCAGATTTGAGAAGTTATTCTCTTATCACAATATTGACACTAGGTCGCAAGATAACAGTCTGCTAACAATTCCTTTCATAGCACTTCCTCCTATTCTACTTCCTTCACAGTAGCCTCTGCCCGCTCCTGGAATTCCCTTCCTCAAGATATCAGGGGTTGCCGCACACTTGGTACCTTTTAAGTCACGCTTATACAGTTACCTGTTGTCTAATAATTAATTTTTCTCTATTTATTTATTTTATACTATGTCATTAATCTTTTCCTCGTTTTTTTATGTATCTTGTACATATTATATATTTAATTCGTTAAATCTAGAGTAAATCAAAATACATTATAAATATTAATTGTATTGTATTCATAACTTGTAATCGTTTATGTATATTGTAATTTAGACGTAAGACTATTTTTTTGTATTTTTTAAAAACCTGATTGAGTGGTAGACAAGGCCTTATGGCCATAACTCTGCCAGGTAAAATAAAGCTATTATTATTATTATTATTATTATTATATTATTATTATTATTATTATTATTTTTATTATGAAGATTTAGAACATATGACTAGAAAAGTAATAGAAGAATATGAAAAATGGGGTTTAATTTTAAACATGAAAAAAAACTAATATTTATCAATTGGTGAACCAGAACAAAATTTAATTTTGGAGACTGGAGAAAAACAATAAAATGTTGTAGTGAGATCACATATTTAGGAATTAAAATAAATAAAAATGGAGTTATGAAGAGGAAATAAGAAATAGAAAATATAAAGGAAAATTTGCAATTGCTTGCCTCAATGGAATATTGTGGGATAAAAATATAAGTAATAAAAATAAAATGAATATATATATACAATTGTTAAAAGCATCATTACTTATGGAGCAGAACTTTGGCCATTAACAACAAAAACAAATAAGTACCTTTTGGCAACGGAAATGGATTTTATCCGAAGGGCCGCAAGAATTTCAAGAAGAGAAAAAATTAGGAGCTCAGTTATAAGGGAGAAAATGAAGATTGAAGACACTATTTTAGATTACATTAAAACTCAGCAATTAAGATGGTACGGACGGACATGTCCAGCGAATGGAACAGGATCGACTACCAAAATCTGTTTTGGAATGGAAACCTGAGGGAAGACGAAGCAGAGGAAGACCTAAAACCTCCTGGAGTCATGGAATATGTTTATATATGAAGGGAGAAATCTACAACCAGGAGATTGGATGGACCGACAAAATTGGCTATTAGGAATCGGACGATGTCAAAGACATTAATCAACCGATGATCTATCTATCATATCTATCTATTATATTATTATTATTTTATTATTATTTTATTATTATTATTATTACTATATTTATTATTAAAAAACTTGGTTGATAATTCTTAAAGCTTTATTATAGTTTTGTATTTTAAAGGATATATCACATTCCTCATTATAAGTTAGATTATATCCTAAGTATTTAAATGAATTAACTTGCTCTAATATTGAATTCTGAATACAAATTTTAGTTCTTACACACAGAATACCAAACAAATTCTTCACTACATTCCTCGAGGCAAAAAGAATTGTGGGGCGACCTTTTCGGAGATGACGGGAGACCGTAACGGGCCACTGGGCCTAATACTTGAAAGGACGATGATGATGATGATTATTATTATTATTATTATTATTATTATTATTATTATATTTATTCTTTTCTCTTTTACATGCGATTATGCGAATATCCAGGAAACCACCACTTTTGGTAATAAAATTTCAAATCATGATTTATCCTGAGAGCTAAAAATAACAAGAGAGGCGTCTCAGTTAGGATGGTCTTCACCGGACTTTAAACCCAGAATCTCGCGGACACGATTCTCAAACGCTACCTTGTGAGATGTTTGATGGGGCATTTAATATTAGAATTTCTCTCGTCAGTCCCGGCGTGTCTTCACAGGTGGTTGCAATCTAATTATACGTAAATCTACACTCAAGACCCTGGGGGCAATATGAGCAAAGTTTCCAAAACATACTTTTGTTACAGGAACTGAGACTATGACGTCAATGTAATAATGAGTTCCTTAGCAAAAACAAATTATCATAAATAACGCCACGGTGATTTCCAAATTATCGATAAATTCACGACTCACGAAGTGAGGAGTGAATTTATATCTAGAGAATTTGGAAATCAAGAGTGGCATTTGTTAGGACTATTTAACGAATAAAATTAAGCTGTTTACTCACAAATCATTATTTAACTATAGTTATTTTAAAATATTTATATATTTAATGTAAACGGCGATGTTTTGAAAACAAATGAGAGAAACGATAGGTACGCTTCTACTGCTTCTTTTGTTTATCACTGCAACCAGATCATACTATTTATTGCCAAAGGAACGCAATATTGTAAGGAGGAGCTTCTTAATATGGTAATTATAACACTGATAAATATTGGTGTGAAACACGACTCTGATTGGTTGTAAAACAGAAATCATTGAAACGTGATTGGTCATTGACTCCCATTTAGGGCATGAGTTAAATAGTCATAAGTAATGCCATGAGTGATTTTTATCTAGAGAATTTGGAAATCAAGAGTGGCATTTGTTAGGACTATGTAATGAATAAAATTAAGCTGTTTACTCACAAAAACCATTATTTAAATATAGTTATTTTAAAATATTTATATATTTAATGTAAACGGCGATGTTTTAAAACAAATGAGAAACGATTGGTACGCTTCATTTGCTTCTTTTGTTCTCACTGCAACCAGATCTTATTATTTATTGCCAAAGGATCGCAATGTTGTAAGAATGCACCCTAGTGGAGAAATTTATAACCAACGTTATAGGTATTAATTAATTTCTGATGTCCTGTGATGTAAATATGTCATTATATTTTTCTGCAAGGTCATTTCCTGGAAAGTAATTCGTTTAAGAAAGTTCAAACAGTGGGTTCTTTTTTTTTGGTGGTGTAATCGATTACTACAAATGTTTTTATATTAACTCTCGCATTTGCTTTCTGCTGACATTCATGCACTATATTATACAATCTGGTAGCCGTATTTCTTAGAGAGTCAGTCACTGCAAAAATAATGCTGATCATATAACGAGATAGTTAAACAGTGAGTTGCTTTCTTTATTATGATAAACTTTCGGTTTTAAATTTTAGGCGAAAGCCAACTGTGATTGGTTGTATAATACAAAATCATTGAAAGTGTGAATTGGTCACCTGACTCCCTATTTGTGGCATGAGGTTTAGAAATAGTCATGACTATAGCCACGAGTATCTTCCAATTTCACCTAGAGGATTTGGAAATCAAGAGTGCCATTTGTTAGGACATCTTTAACGTATAAAATCACAAGCTGTTTACTCACAAAAACCATTTTTTAAATATAGTTTTTTGTGAAATATTTATGTATTTACAATTAAACGGCTATGTTTGAAAATAAATGATAAATGTTTGGTTATGGCTGCAATTGTTTCATACCAAGCTGAAACTTGATCATACTATTTATTTACCAACTAGGATCACAATATTGTAAGAAATGCACGCTAGGTGGATAAAAAATGAAACACATCAAGACGGGGGGCACGCCGTAGCGTAATGGTTAAGGCAGTGCTCTACAGCACCGGAATGTCGTAGGGTTTCGCGTCACGCTGGGGGTCATGATTTTTAAACTGAACCCAAACTTTCTGGTGGCACCCAATGGCCGTAATGTCCGACGCGAAGCCGTGTCTAACAGAAATAGGAAGGCCAGACGCTTGTTCTGAGACTGGATAAAGGAGGGCGTAGCCGCAGGGCTGACTTAAAGCGCCGGTTTGCCTAGAAAAAGTGCGAGCTCCTACTACCCCTAAGGACCTCCTAAGGCCTGTAGTGGGATTACTGTGTTACCAAATTGCAAATGACCGCACCGAACAAGGAGATTGAAATGTCGACTTGAATAAATTGATTGTTTTTTGTCCACCGCTGTGGTCTCGAGGATAGCGTGCTAGCCGTTGTCACTCAGTGGGCCCGGGTTCGATCCCCGGTGTTTATACTGTAAATAATCGCTGGGTGGGCCCCTAATTCTAATTATGTCTTTATTAAGGTAGATTGCGGGCCAGTAGCTCCAGTTTTTCTGGGGTTTTTCCTCACCTGTAAGACAAATGTCAGGAAAACTTTAAGGCCCCAACGGTCCCTGAAATCATATGGCCATGGAATTAGTACTGTTCGCGAGACCCGTTCCGACTTCAGCCCATCTCTTTCTAGGTCTGCCCACATCGTCGAGTGGTGCCTTTAGGTTTGTATTTTGTTCATGGGTTTTGGATATCTATCTTCATTCATTCTGTCTATGTGTTGCTTCCATTTTTGTCTATATGTATCCATTTTATCAGTTATTGCAAATATTTCAAGTTCCTGTCTTATTTCGCCATCATTATCATCATCATCACCCATTATATCATCGGGGCAACGTAACCCCGCCTTCAAGGCGACCCAACTTCAGAAGTGGATATACAAGTAGGCTATGCCAGGAGAGAAAACCAGGAATGTCGAAAGACAAACCTGGGGGCATTTAAAAAAAATAAAAATAAAATAATTTTTGACTGTGATAACGATTCATTATCATGTGTTGTTAATAAGACTAGAAACTGACAATAACATAGTTGTTCAGATTGTATATAAATAAATGCCCTATCACAGGCGTTGCCACATTGAACTAAGACTGAAATCATTGCGAAATTGATTAAAACAATAAATAATCGATACTACAAATTGTGAAAGAACGTCAAAAAATGACACAAAACGTAATAACCATGGCAAGGCATTTAATGACCTATAAATTGGTAAAAAAATGGAAAAAATTACCAATAAAATAAAAAGAGAAATGACGAATAAAACGTTAGGAGTTACCAATAAAAATTACTATTTATTAGATTAAGTACTCACTTGATTAATGAATTACATAAAATTTAACTTAACATCAAAATATTAAAAGAAAAGTATTTAAAAAATACATGGTTACAGCACCTTTTATTGCAGAAAATCCATTTCAATTACACAGTGCAACTTTTAACAGCAATTTTGAACTGCAGTTAACAATCAGAATAAGGGTAGAAGCTAGAATAAGCTCTAGGAAATTGAATAAAATTCCTAGAAGTGGGCAAGTTCATTATGCACATACCTTGAAAAATAGGGGTAGTAGTATAGCAAAGCAACTGCTTAATTCCAAGAAATTGTTTGACAAGGAAAAATACTGAATTATAATAAAAATCTTAAATCAAAATACAAATAATGTCATAGCCTCCTGGAAAAATGTAAAAAAATGCTCAAAATGACCTAAAAAATTGCCAAAAAAATGACCTATTCCTAAAAAAGTTAAGGATAAGAAATGCAAAAAAAAAAAAATGCCCCAATGAATTGTTTTTATTAAAATCCGTTTTTTAAATGCCGTACATTTTCATATATGCAAGCAATGTTTCAACCCTTCATAAGTAAAAAAGATGCAAAATCATCAATTGCCTTGCCCTAGTAATAACAATAACATTGATTTGTTTACAGACGTACATCGGGAAACGTGCTGGTGTCAGTAAACCCTTACAAGAAGTTGGCTCTGTATTCAGGGGAACTAGTGAAGGCCTATCGTTGTAGAGGACCTTATCAACTACCGCCACATATGTAAGTATGCATTTCATTTGTTTACAATATTTACAAACGAATTTACATTTAAATGTCCGAATCACTTTTTATGGAACAAAATTTCATAAGGAAAACAGAATCATCGGCATCAGTGGATGGTAAATTACTAGGATATTCGATGAGAACTGGCAACACTATCTTCTTCTTCTTCTCTTTCTTCTTCACTTCACGGGCTAGGCAAATTGCCTGTTCCGCCTCACAGTTGTTCTGTCCATCTTTTCACTGGCCTTCCTACATTCCTTGAACCTCTTGGCTTGCAGTTGAATGCTGCTCTTGGTAATCTTGTTACATCCATTCTTTCCACATGTGGTAAACCATTTCTCTCTATATTCTATTCTCTGATTTTCTCATCCAATGGATATTATATATATATATATATATATATTATATATATTTAACTCTGTTCTTATATCTTCATTCCTTATCCGATCCAATCTTGTGCAGCCTTTTGTTCTGCTATAGCATCTTAAAAAAGTTATTTCAGATTACTTTTTACATTAAGTAAAGTAAGTAAAGTGATCCCATTACAGGCCTCGGGAGGCCCTTGGGGTAGTAGGATGTTAAGGCTCCCAGTTTTTCTTGACAATCGGCACTTGATGTCAGCCGGGTTGTCAGCCCTGCGTTGACGGCCGCCTGTACCCCAGAACAAGCGTCTGGTACTCATTTCAGTTGGAGGCTGAGTCGACCCCAGGGCCATAGTGCCGCCAGAAGGTTTGGGTCAGTTTTAAAATTCTGACCCCACCGGGACTCGAACACCTCGACTTTTTACAATTACCAATTCTAATTTATAGTCTCCTGTTGAATGAATTAACGTTGTCAAATCCTTGGAGGATGGCGAACTTCATCTGCAGCCCAATTTCTGGATTATTTATCTTCTTATCAATAGGGAACTTTTCTGGATTATCAACTCATGATTGAAATGGAATGCGTTCATGAAGTTCTTTGATCTCTGAGGATAAGTTATCTTCACAAAGGGCACATGGTCTGGTGAAGTTGGTGGATGTTCGAAGTTAGTATTCCAATTCACCTTCTAAACAGATCTAATGAACATCTTTCTAAGGCGGTATTATCAGCACATGATATTAATATTCTAGCATATTCACTGCAGTGCCCTAAACCGACTCGAGAAGACTATTTACGAAATAGAGACTTAAAACATATAGACAATGCCACCTAATTGAAGAAGTATGCAGATGCCGTGGCATTCAATATGGACGCTGCATTTGTACTGGAAAAAAGGTGAGACACTAAATGACTTTATAACTCCAATTAACAACAGACCATGCCCCACCACAAACTAAAATCGTGAAACGACGCCCTGCACCCTGGCAAGCTTTTTCAATCGTAACTGGAGGACTGATCGAGAACGCAGCACCTCACGAAATATAGACTCAAACAAAACCAGACACACAGTCTCACTCCATATAAACAGTTACGTAACAAGACAAATCAAGCTATAATAAACGCCAAACTTAGACATGTATACACCTAAACAATACCAATACTTCAGAATCTGGAAAAACTTGATAGAATGGGATTGGGAGAAAAGACCACACAGATAGACAAATTACCTGTTTCCCTGGACCCACTCAATAATCACTTCACAGGTATCACTACTACTCCAAAGGATAAAGAACAAACAATAATGAATTATCACTGACAAATCAACCCGACAGAGAACATTTCCACTTCTCATTGTTCACACGACGACGTAAAGAAAGCCATCATGCGAATAAAAACCAAAGCAGAAGGAACTGACCGTATAAAATATTACTTTACTGAATAAAATAATCGACGCTATACTACCTACTATCACTCATATTTTTTAACTCTCACTACAAACTTCTACATATCCCTCATGTGGAAACAAGACAGCCCTCGTACGTCACTGCCTAAAGTTAAAACGGCGCCCTCAACCCCGACGACTTTCGACCCATTAGCATTTTACCTACTCTTCAAAGCTCTGGAACGATTAGTCCCTAAACAACTGACTGAATACCTAAAAGATTACAACCTCTAGATCATTTCAGTCAGGCTTCAGGACAGGACACAATACAAATACTGCTCACTAAATATTTGCGAAAGACATACGCGAAGCTGCTGATAATCGAAAACTTACCATTCCTACATGACTGGACTTTAGTAAAGCATTCGAACACGGTAGACTTGACTTATTGTTGCCATAAACTTAAAAACTCTTACTTCTGATAGTGCCACGAATGGTTCAATTCCTACCTTCATGAGCGCCAGCAATCTGTTATAGGAATCATACATTATGTTCTTCTTGGTCCTTCCGTAAGCTGGGGTTCCACAGGGTTCGGTACTTGGACCTTTGCTTTTTTCAATCTACATAAATGAACATATCTAACTCCCTAAAGCATTGCAAACATAATTTATTTGCAGACGACATGCAAATCTACAACCACACAGAAACTATTCACTAAATGACGCTGTATGCCCAATAACGAGGATCTTGACTCTCACTAATGACTTGACAGTTAATCTGGACTGCACTTAAATCCTACAAAGTCCACCAATCAATCATTATGGGTCATCAGAGACTATTATCTACAATTTAACCTAACACACCGTTTCGGCATGTGGTCACTAAACGGAGTTCAAATCCCTTATAGTGAGACAGTAAAAATTCTAGGAGTATTATTGACAAAAACTTAAATTGAATACACAATAAACCTACAGTCAAAACAGTCTTCTCAATAACAACTCATTAAATCGTGTACGAAATTGTTTGCCATTCGCCCTTAGGAAATGTAGTAGAACCACTTTGCAATGCCCCATTTTGATTATTGTGACACTCTTTTTAACAGACTTAAAATATTATTTTCCACTCAATACTTCAACGTGTTCAAATTCTCTTGCGCCCGTTCTTCTTTGTGGTATCGCAAATTTGACCATGTACAACAAACACCCGTCCCTGGAACAATTATCGTTGTCCTCGTCTAGAGATCGTAGAACTGTCCATTCCCTATCCCTTCTCTATAAAAATACTTCACACACCTATCGCCTAATTATTTATCACGCCGCTTCACATCAGACTATCCCGACACACATAATCTTGACACTCGATCCCATCAGCACATTGTCCTTTATATCCCCGCCTCATCACACTGTATATTATTCATTATCTTTTTACGGTGTCCACTTACCAAACATGGAATTCCTTCCACCCTATGTCAGAGACTGTCAAACTATAACATCCTTCAAAACAACTAAAGAATTATTTAATAACAACTGACTTATACACCTCACTGATAGTATTCTTTTAGCAATATTAATATATTTAATTATTTAATGTAAATAATATTAAGAATAACATATTTTTATTTGTTTTGTTTTAAATATTGTATAATCGTAAAATTAGTTTTTCTATATCTCATTATTTTCCTGTTTTTTATATACACTAGACAGGGACAATTTAATATGTCTTGCTTGTATACATTTTATTATTAGTTTTAGTCTTAATTTTAACTAATATTAACTGGTTGTATTATAGATCGTAATATGTATATTAGATATTATCTTTTGATCAAATTTTTACTTAGTGTTTAATATTAGAGTTCATTAAGATTGTTATATTCTTATGTAATATATGTTTGTCCTGGTGAGTGGAAGAGAAGGCCACATGGCCTTAACTCCACCAGGCTAAATAAATCTTAAATCTTAAATAAATCTTATTACTTATTGAATGTGAGAAACAGTGAAAGTATTAACAAAATATTGCTATTTCAAGACTTTCAATATTACAGATTTATACAACATACTACAAGATTACAACGGTCACCAAGGATCGCTGATTTACAACAGTGTTGCCATTACTTATTGTATGCCCTGGTACTTCACCATTTGTTAATAACAAGAGCAACAAAAAATAAACTTTTTTTTGTCTCAGAAAGAAAAATATGTGATTCTGATAGTATTTTTCTCTCCTGAATTCAAATGAAGTATCGGGTTTTCTCCATCACGCAAGGTTTCTGAGAGACAAGAATTTATAATTTCAAACACTTCAATATTTCTCCTCTACATTCGTAACTACAATACTCGAACATTCGGACTCACCTAGAAAGTAAGAATGGCGATTTTCTGCTATATCTCGCCTGTGGAGCATCCCTCTTGATGTCCAACAATAATCGGTCAGCATTTAGGATTCCTTTTGCCTCGATATCTCTTTCCCATAGCTGAAATCTCCTGATGAAAGTGTTCCCCGTGCTCATCGTTCAATGGACAATGACGAAAAAACGTTTATTAAAAAATAAATTATTTTAAATCATTAATTGAAATTGAAATAAAAAAAGTGTGGGTGATGGAGAAATTCCGACTACTGTTTGAAAAACTATAAAAACTGGATTAAGTACAACTATTGGTGCTCATGAGACACAAAAATCATGTTGACCTGTGTATGTTTCAACACTACGTGTAACTGAACTAAATACATTTTTAAATCATTTAAAAAATAAATTCCATGGCGCGACAGGCCTAGTTGCCCTTAGCCTACCATCCGGCTGCTGGCCTCATATCCACATGTGTCAGTCACAGAGGTAGATGATCACCTAGCCAGTGTAGGGGTGACATGTTGTCAGGAGTGTGGAATCCCCCAGCCTCACGATGCTGGGTGGGACACCTGTCCCATATGCTGGCCGAAATTTCACGAGAAAAATTGTTCCCCCATAGAGAACTTCGAACCAGTTCAAGTTCCGTAGCTCTGCGCCAATGCTTTCTGCCTTAAACCACTCGGCTATGGCTAGGGACTAAGTCATTTTATTATTTTGAATAATTTTTTAGAGTAATTATGTTTTCTGGTAAAAATAATGTTGATCAGTGGTACCAACACACAGTTAGTTTGCATGTTTGTTTCAGCAACGCAATAGCAGGATCGGCCTACAGATTTCTAAGGGACAGAAACGAGGACCAGTGTAGTGTGTTGTTTCCGGAGAAGAGTGGTGCTGGAAAAACCGAGGCTGCTAGAATAGTTCTTCCAAGTTCGTGGCGCTTGCATCTGTCACGGTCGGGAAGTCAAATCATGAAGAGCGCCTTGTCCAAGCCGGACCCCTTTTAGAAGGTAGATATTGGCTAAACTGTGCAACATGTGACATGTCTTTTTTGTAATTCCTTCATAAAGTACTGTCAAATTGTATTCTTAAGGTTTCATTTTTCAATTATTCCCCACTATTTACAATGATTTTTACATGTTTTCTAACGATTATTTGAATATATTTTTTCAACGATGCTGAACTACGTGAAGACGTGCCAGCCTTATTAATTTTAACGAATATTCTGTGTTCGTACCCAGTCAGAACAAAATAGTAAGAAAAGTGTTGGAACAAGTTTTCACATCATAAAATTGGCAAAAACATTGAGAAAATAAATAAAAATTTAAACAAAAACATCATCATCATCATCATCATCACTCCAGGGATTAGGCAATTGCCCGTTCCGACTTCATAATGCATCAGCCCAACGTCTTCTAGGTCTTCCAACACTCACATCTTCCTCTTGCTTGATAATTTTCTTGCTAACAAGGATATCTCTCCTTACTCATTCCATCCATGTGATCAATCCATTTCTGTCTGTAATTCGTGACTTTATCAATAAAGGCTGTACTTTCAATTCTATCTCTTATATCCTCATTTCTTATTCTATCAAGTCTTGTACATCCTTTTACTTGTCTTAGGAACCGCATCTCTGCCATCTGTATTCTATCCTTCTGTTTTTTTCACTGGAGCCCAAGTTTCACATCCATACAATATTGTGGGAACCGCCATAACATTATACATTTTTATCTTGGTTTCCTTTCTAATTTTATTTTTTGAATGTTCTCTGTATTGTTCCACACAACCGTCTGAAATTTATTTATTTTGGAGTCAATATCTCTTTCCACATTGTAGCCAACATCACAGCCCAAATAATTTGAAAACTAGACACCTGTTCTATACTTTGATTTTCTAAAATAATTTTGGAACAAAACTAATAATAAATTAAATAATGTAATAAGTAACAAAATAGAAAAACATAATAAATTTAATGGCAAAGGTGCATATAAATTAACATGCAAAGACTGTGACAAGTTCTACATAGGTAGAACGAAAGAAACTTCAACATAAGATTTAAAGAACATCGTAACGATTTCGTATACGCATATGGAAAGTCCTAATTACGCTAAGCACATAATAAACGCCGGTCATAGAATGAACTCAATAGAAGACACCCTTACAATAGTACACAAGAGGGAATCCAACAAAAATCAACACATTGGAAGACCTGGAAATTATCAAGGAAATAGACAACAAGCTTTTAATAAATGAAAGCACTCCCAGACAAACAACCCACTGTACGATATCGTCAGGAAGAAGCTTTAGTCACGACAACACCACATTAGGATCAGCAACATCAACCATCATACTGGATGTTGTATGAGAAGAGTGACCTGCTGAAGATGCGAACAGATGTTCTGAAAGGCCTACAGGCATAAAAATTACATATTTTAATAAGTTGAGGACGACGGATTTTACCTAAGAAGGTATATTTTTAATTTAATTTATTTCACACTTGGGCTGCGATATAACTTATGAAGAAGAACAAGATATAAATAGGAAAATGCAGAAATGTTAACATATTTGTGGAACAATCAGACGAACACTGAAGAACAAAGTAAGAAAGAATACGCAGCTAAGATTTTACTCAACGATTGGCACTACCAGTGGCGATGTATGGAAGTGAGGCCTGGGTCCTGTAGGCAAAAGAAAAAAGTAAAATTCAGGCAGCGGAAATGAGATTCCTACGGGCTGTGAAAGGTGGTACAAGAGAAGAACATATTAGAAATGAGAATATTAGACAGGAACTAGAAGTACAACCACTTCTTCAACAAATAGAAGAACATGGGAACATTGGATAGAGCATCTGGCAAAGAATGACAGAGGATATTATATCAACGAAATCCTGTAGGACGAACATCGGTGGGAGGACCAAGAAAGCGTTTGGCTGAACAGATGTGAGATCGGAACAGGCAAACACCTAATCCGTGAAAGAAGAAGATGATGGTGATTCTGTGTTCCAATGCAGCCAACACAGAGTCTGTACTAATTAACTTACACGAAATAAAATCAGCGTACATTCTTTCACAGGTTTGAGTACTTAAATTGCGTTTGGTTAGCTTTTAAGTTTTGTTGGCAACGCGTGTTCAAATATCGTGAATATGTCGGCTGCATCCCTTGATTCCATCAGTAAACCACTTTCGCCAGTGTTGGCGCATGCACACGGTGTACATTTCGCGTCACATGTTTTAAACAAAAACTCATATTTCCGCCGATGATTTTATTGTAATATCTTATATAAGTTATGTAGGTAGGAAATAACACTATAAGTTTTATTTCAATATGGTTTAGTTGTTTCTTGATTCACCTCATACTTCTTAACTTCCAAGCAGACTCGAGTTTCTTCACTTCATTTGTCATGTTCTCAATGCTGTATTACGTTCAGCCTGCAGGAGAGGAGGCCGTTGGACATCAGTTGTGAACGTGATACAGCATTGAGAATGTCACAAATGAAGTGAAGAAACTCGAGTCTACTTGGGAGTTAAGAAGTATCAGGTGAGTCAAGAAACAACTAAACATCTTATATATGTTAAAATTCATCGGAGAACATATTGTTTAAACAACTCACCTCATAGGATTCATGCTTCCATGATACCGCGGTTTCAAACACAGTCATGTTCATCTTCAGCCATAACTCCGACTGTCAGTTATGGCTGAAGATGAACATAACTATGTTTGAAATCGCGATATCATGGAAGCATGAATCCTATGAGGTGAGTTTGTTTAAACAATATGTTCTCCGATGAATTTTAATGATTGTACCTCATAATGTTTTACTTCCCAACATTAATTTAATATATCTTATATATGTATTTATCCAAATATTCTGGTTTGGAAGTTATTTTCTGCCGGCATTAGCTTCTTTTAAAATAAAATTAAACTAACTCTTTCTTTTGTCAATCAGTAAAATAATTATAATCATTGTATTAATTGGACGGTGGTTATGCATCAACCGGCTATGCGCCATTATGTAATTTTCGAGAAAAATACGCTTAAAGTACAAGTCAATCTTGACTGTTTATTGTAGCGTCAAACTAACAATACTGCATATTGCAAGTTATTTTCCTTGTTTGTCAGTTATGCATCAACAATCTAAGAGAGGAAACATTTGGTGCTTAGCTGCATGATGCAAAATTTATATTACAATTTATGAAGATGTGGTTTCATCCCGTTTATTGCAAAACATATAATGTCTGATAGGACTGGTGGCGTTTACATTTTCTTTAATAATAAGGTTATATTTAAAGATTTGACGCTAAAAGTGTGCCTACACTTACTTCTTGAGCCAGTGTATCACATGACATCAAAATATATTTTTTTATGTCGCTTAGCCGATTGATGCATAACATCGCCGATATTGATGGTATTGACTTGATTCATCACAATTTTTGTTTAATTTATATAAATGTTTATTTGTAATTGTATATGTTATGATATTGTGTAAATCATTTCTGTATTTAATATTTTTCGTTCAGTCCACCGCTGTGGCCTCGAGGTAGCGTGCTGCCTTGTCACGCAGCGGGCCCTGGTTCGATCCCCGGTCGGGACAGTTTTTCTGGGTGAGGTTTTTATCGGGGTTTTTCCTCACCTGTAAGACAAATGTCAGGAAACTATAAGGCCCAAACAGTCCCCGAAATCATATGACCGTCGCAATCATCATCATTCATATTAATCTAAATTAAGCTTGGGATTAGGGACTCTTCTGGCGCAGCACTTTCATTATCATCACCCATCATATCATCGGGGAAACGTAACCCCGCCTTCCAGGCGACCCAACCTCAGAAGTGGGTTACAAGTACGCCATGCCAGGAGAGAACACCAGGAATGTCGAAAGACAACCTGGGGCATTTGAAAAAAAAAAAAGTACTTTTCGTTGATTGAGTGGAAGAGAAAGCCTTTGATCTTAATTTTACACAGTTAATAAATAAATTATTATAATATAAATATCAAGGGACATTAATTTTAATGTATTTTTTACAGCTTTCGGCAACCGCGAAAACGTATCGGAACGATAATTCATCCCGGTTTGTAAGTTATTCATTTTATTAAAATATATTATTTAAAAATTAATATTATTTTTTACATTATTTTAATTTTATTATATTCCATGTTTTTGTTAGTATTAGATCACACCACCATTTTCTTTTTGTTTAGTCTGTTTTTTAATAATATCTTAAAATTGTAAGATGTACGTAATTTTTGTCATAATTTTACTAATTCACGTGGTTGAGTGGAAGAGAGGCCTCATGGCCTTAACTCTGTCAGCTGAAATAAAGCATTATTATTATTATATTGACTTAGGCTTTCACGGCCGGAGTTGCTATGATGATCTTGTAGAAGATTTCCGGTCTGTAGGCCGTGGTCTCGAGGCTTCAAGTTCCCCTCGAGACCACGGGCTATAGCCCGGAAATCTTATTCAAGATTATTATTATTATTATTATTATTATTATTATTATATATTTAGGAAGTGATTTGTGTTTTATACTACGAGTAAATTCCGAGCTAAGTTCCAGTGTGTACTATAAAACAACATGCATAAGGTTACTTACTCCGCCGACTCCGTCTGTTGGGGGAACCCTGGTGCTACTTTTTACCCGCCATATGACTGAATTGTGTGCGGAACTGTCAACGATAGAAACAATATTCTTATGCAAACATATTATTTTATGGGAAATAACACTGAATACAAGGAAATATGCTACTAATTTTAGGAATTTTCATTTCTTATTTAATTATTTATGACGAAGATGATATATGGACCTACCTAAGTCAGGCGTTAACGTTTTTTCCATGATGCCGAAAGATATACTTTATTTGTAATTTCATTACGAGAAGAATATATGCTCCATGCTCACTCACCTGCAAATTCTGCTGTTATTTTTCGCCATCTCCTCAATGGATCATGTGAGATATTTTTCACTGAAACTATTTGAAAACATTCAAAATAATTTGCTTCTTTCCCGCTTTTTCAACATGATTTATTTTCCAATGTTTTTAAGCAATTTTACAGAAAGCGGCCATTTTAAAACAATTGAAATCCCAACATATTCTGCATTGCGCATGCGTAGGAGTATAACAATGCTAATTTAATCTATCAATACTAATAAAATTCATTGTTAAAACCGTTGAGGTGGAGAGTCATAAAATAAAATAAGTTAAAATATACCTTCTTAGGTAAAATCCGTCGTCCTCAACTTATAGAATATGTATTCTTTACGCCTGTAGGCCTTTCAGAACATCCGTTCCATCTTCAGCAGGTCCTTCTTCGCTACAATATCTAGTATGATGGTTGATGCTGCTGATCCTAATGTGGTGGTGTCGTGAGACCAGCAGCATCAATCATCATACAGATATTGTAGCGAAAGAAGGACCTGCTGAAGATGGAACGGATTGTTGAAAGGCATACAGGCGTAAATAATACATATTTTATAAGTTGAGGACGACGGATTTTACCTAAGAAAGTAATTTTTAACTTATTTTATTTTATAATTTGATCTATTAAAAAGTTAAAAAATTTTCCATTTACATTGTGTATTTCAAAAAGCGGCCATTTTAAAACAATTGAAATCCCAACGTATTCTGCATTGCGCATGCGTAGGAATATAACAATGCTAATTTAATGTATTAAGATTCTAATTATGTATTTTAAAATTCTCCCTTATAACTTATATAGAGTGGGCGGCTCCGTGGCGCAAGCGGTTAGTCTCTCGTCTCTCGCCGCTGGAGTCCCGAGATCGAGTCTCGGTCACTCCACGTGGGTTTCGTGGTGGACAAAACGGAGCTACGGCAGTTTTTTCGGGGTTTCTCCTGTATCCCCTGCCACAAATTTCATTCCACCATTTTACATACTTATTTCATCCATTTCGTTCATCTGCGCCTGTGATGGTGCGTCAGGGGCTTCATCTCATCTCATTCCTCGACCCGACATTGAGTTGGACACGAGTTGAGGATATTTTTTTAACTTGCGTGCGCTGCTACGCCTAAATAAATGAAAATCAATGTGCTTTTATGTTTAGTTGAATAAGTAAAAGAAAACATTTATATCGTATTTATTTTTAGATACCCCGTGCTAATTACCCGGCGTTGTCCGAGAATCTACTCATCCCGATCTTCTTGGCATAAATGAGCTGAAAGACAAAGATTAATTTACTTCTTATGATTAGTTGAATAAGTAAAATGAAAAATAATTATAAATGTATATCGTAATTATTTTAAGCTTCCCCGTGCTGGTTACTCGGTGTTGTCCGAGAATCTACTCATCCCGATCTTCTTGGCATAAATGAGCTGAAAGACAAAGATTAATTTACTTCTTATGATTAGTTGAATAAGTAAAATGAAAAATAATTATAAATGTATATCGTAATTATTTTAAGATTCCCCGTGCTGATTACTCGGTGTTGCCCGGGAATCTACTTATCTCGAACTTCTTGGCATAGGCCTAAATGAGCTAAAAGACAAATAAAAGAATGCCCGTCATGTGCTGCTATGCTTGCACAGGAATCTACACTACATACTTGTCTCGATCTTCTTGGCATCAATGAAAGACAAAAATGGTTATTGTGAGTTATCCGTTAGAGATAAACATATGCTGTCACGGACTTTTTGTAGAGCTTTTTGAGATATTCAATTCTGTGTACATTAATGTCATGTATTTATTATGGGTTAGGCAGCGTAAGCCATTTAAGCGTCCAAAGAGCTACTTTCTTTCACGTTTTCCACTACAAAGGGCGGTTTTTAAGGGTGTAGGAGTTGAGTATCACAACTCTCTTATAGCCTATGTTCATCCCGGGAATCTCCTGAACATTTTGCAAAAATCCCCATCACAATCGGATCAACGGTATGGCCGCGCATAAATTACGAAAAAACAGACAAACAAACCAACAAACAAACATATATATAGACATGCTCTAGATAATATATAGGATATTTTTTGCGCGATATTGCGTTTTGTCGTACTTACCAGCAATGACGACCATTATTGAAAGTTCAACTTCCTAAATAACTATACTGTGATATTACATTTACACCCACGCGTGGGAAGTAAAACCACTGCCCTCTATATATACTACGTAGAATGTATATACAGAAAATATCCAAAAGGTAGTGTTAATATACGTGATACGAAAGAAGTCACCGCATTTTAAATGAACTGAACTTTATTTAAAACAATATAAAACAATAAACACGTACTTGCGGCCATGTGTTATCAACAATTGTTCTCAAGGCCTCCTGTTGTTTCAACTAATAAACATTGCCCACACTGTTAACATTAGTCAATTGTTTATAATGAACGCAAATATTTCAAACAAAGATGTTATTATTTTACTATTATTTATTTTTTTGAAAACACCATCGCGCAAAAAATAATGTACAAACGCACGGTCGTGAATTGTTTTACCGAATCTCGGAATAACGTTAACAGTGTGGGCAATGCTTATTAGTTGAAACAACAGGAGGCCTTGAGAACAATTATTGATAACATGGCCACAAGTACGTATTTATTGTTTTATATTGTTTCAAATAAAGTTCAGTTAATTTAAAATACAGTGATTTGTTTCGTATAATGTATATTAACACTAACTTTTGGATATTTTCTGTATATACATTGTACGTAGTATACATAGAGGGCAGTGGTTTTACTTCCCACGCGTGGGTGTAAAAGTATTTTTTATTATATACAACTTTCCTCATTAGAGGATTGCTTCAAGGACAAAGTAATACAGACAATTAATTTTTTTGAATTTATGAAATACATTTTGTAAATACATTAAAAAAATTCAAATTGTAGGCCTAATTGAAGTATACATACTAACTAACTCACTGGCACTATCGAACCCGTAGGTTCATGGCCGCGCGGACATAAGTTCTCCATACATCCCTATCCTGAGCTAATATTTTCCAATCATCCCCTGTATAATCTACTTCCTTCAAATCATAGTTAATGTTATTCTCCCACCTCATTCTTAGTCTACCAACTGGGCGTTTTCCCTCCGGTTTTCCTACAAGAAGCTTCCATGCACGTCTTTCATTCCCCATTCGTGCCACATGCCCTGCCCATCGCAGTCTACCAGACTTAACTGTTTCTTATTATATCTGGCTTCCTATAAAGACCATGTAGTTCATTGTTATGTAGTCTCCTCCTTTCACCTGTTTGTTCATCTCTCTTTGGTCCAAAAACTTTCCTAAGTACTTTATTCTCAAATACTCGTAATCTTCTTTCCTCCCTTAAAGTAAGAGTCCATGTTTCGCCATCCATTATAATATAACTGGTAGAATAATAGTTTTATATATTTTCAGTACATACTACAAAGTAGAAATTTTGTAAAAATTGTTTCTTAAAATTGAAATTGATCCTCTAATGGCAGCGATGGAAAATTTTAGAAAGATACACCCTGTCCAAATCTAAGGTATTCCAAAATTTGGCTAGGAATCCTGGTATAGTACCTCTTGTCCCGATCATCAATCCTGTGACAGTTATACTATCTAGTTGGTATTTATCTTTGTAATAGTCAATTCTTGGCTCACAGTATATTTATTTAGGTTGGCAACCCCGAAATATAGGAAGTTGAACTTTCAATAGTAATGGTCCCCATTTCTGGTAAGTAGGAGAAAACGCACTATCGCGCAAAAAATAGCCTATATACTGCGTATTATCTAGCCTCGATTCTGTAAAAACCACTTCCCAACCTCGTATGGTAATATACGACCCGTATTTATTTACTTTATTTCGAGTGTTAGAGAGCGCGCTTCATTTTCTTACACGCAAAACCAATATTCGACCAATGAAAATGCAGTCATACATCTAGTTTGTTTACATTACAACCGGAACTTAGCTGGGAAGATGTGTGGTATGAGTGAATGATGATGTCATGGTTTAAATGTTCGTGCAGTCTGGATGTTGTCTGAACCTTGAGCTCATCACCCCTCTGGGATCGAACCTGGGTCCTCTGCTTAACGATACTATATTGTGAAACTTGCTAAATAAAAATAACACACAACAACAAATTTGAACTTTTTGTCGCTCACAGAAACTAAAATAGGTGATTTTAGTTAATTGGCATGCGCTGATTTCGAATTTGAAGTCTGTTTTTCTCCATCATCTAACAGTTTTTTGCGAGGACGTGTTGAACGTTTTTCGTTATATTTCGCATATTATTGCTTATCTGCACTTAGTTTCAATTTTTTGTCCAATAATATTGCTAGAAACAATTGATCTATGTAAACCCAAATCATATAAGATCCAAAAAGTTAAAATATTTTTTTTCTA
The DNA here is from genome assembly GCA_030220185.1 of Diploptera punctata. Classification (NCBI taxonomy): domain Eukaryota; kingdom Metazoa; phylum Arthropoda; class Insecta; order Blattodea; family Blaberidae; genus Diploptera; species Diploptera punctata. The sequence goes on from JASPKZ010003759.1 coordinate 66,358, forward strand.
AGAAAGATAAATAAGTAGTTACGTTATAACGCACGCTTAAATTGTAGCAAAAATCTCACCTTTCAAAACTTCTTCCTGGACGACTTACGCCGACTATTTAACTCATGCCCCAAATGGGAGTCAATGACCAATCACGTTTCAATGATTCCTGTTTTACAACCAATCAGAGTCGTGTTTCACGAAATATTTATCAGTGTTAGGATTATCATATATTAAACAAAGCTCCTCCTTTTTAATATTCTGAACAGGTCTGACCGTTATTTTGCAGTGACTGAGCCTAAAACAAATACGGCTACCAGATTGTTATAATAGTGCTTACATGTCAACATTTGTAGCAATTGATTATACCACCAAAAAAAGAAACCACTGTTTGCACTTTCTTAAATGTATTTTTTCCCAGGTAATAATCGAGAAAAATATAATTGTCATATTTACATCATGCGACATCAAAAAATGAATTAATATACAGATTGATGTGTTTCATTTTTTCTCCACTAGAGAGCATTCTTACAATATTGCGTTCCTTTGGCAATAAATAGTATGATCTGGTTGCAGTGATAAACAAAAGAAGCAGTAGAAGCGTACCTATCGTTTCTCATTTGTTTTTCAAACATCGCCGTTTACATTAAATATATAATATTTTAAAATAACTATAGTTAAATAATGATTTGTGAGTAAACAGCTTAATTTTATTCGTTAAATAGTCCTAACAAATGCCACTCTTGATTTCCAAATTCTCTAGATAAATTCACTCCTCACTTCGTGAGTCGTGAATTTATCGATAATTTGGAAATCACTCGTGGCATTACTTATGATAAGATGGCTCCGAAACGTCTGTGATAAGTTTCCAGCAGTAATCAGCAAGTATGTTAGTCACTGATTTCCCTTTATGACGCCTTTCCATTTCTAAAATGTCTTCGTGGAACTTTTCGCCATGTCACCCAAGTTCGGTGAAGAATCACTGTGTTAAACAGGTCGCATGGCTGACTGCAAATTTGCATACTGAAATGAATGCTTATTTTTTTAAGTGAAACCAGATATATTGGCCATACAGAAATAAGTCAGTGATGTGGTCCGTAGTTCCCTCCACAACATTGGAATGGAAATGGCATACACGAATGCCTTTTAACCACCCTATTAAAATCCTTTGGCAGTTTGTACAGCAAAAATTGGGGGCCCAATATTTATCACTATCTCCAAGTTTGCTATAGTTCCCGAAATATAAATTGTACGCCTTTATAACTAGTTCTGCGCTAAAATTTTGTACAATACTCTCCACATACGTAACAGAATAAATTAGGAGAATTCTTACAGCGGCGAGACATTGCAAAATTATAAAAACACTAAAACTTACGTGTTAAAATATATTATGGTAGATTGTTTTAATTCAATTTCTTTATAATGATACACAATAATGAATATATCGACACCTCACAATCACAATGATGTAATGTAAGACGAACTCCACAGAACGAGGTATTACAAGCCATTACTTCACGTATTGGCAGTGGCAATCAGGAAATGTTGTATACCTGCTTATTCCTGAGGGTTTAACAATCCCTAAGAGTAATAAAACCGCGCAAAAGAAAAAGAAAAGTGACCAGTTTGAGAGACAATAGCGCCTGCGACTCTCACGGAAACGATCACTTCTGCTAAAGGTTGTGGAAATATCTGACTCCGGTTAGGTGATTGGGGAAAAAAAAAAAAAAAAAAAAAAAAAAAAAAAAAAAAAAAAAAAAAAAAAAAAAAAAAATCTAATATCATTGTCGCCTTCTGCAAGTCCGAAAACATGATTATTGATACATTTTGACCCTGCGAGTGATTCTTTGTTCTTGTGTGAAATAGACGACCTTGGAGAAAATAGCATTATTAGAGTTTTAAATGTAGTTGGCAAATTATATTGCATTGAATCTTAAAACGTATCTGTCAACCTTTGCATGCTGAAACGTACCTTGAAATTTCTCTCAGAGTGTCCAAAGAAATATATGCCGTTTTTAACTGCAAGGGAAATTAATCAAAGTCAGAATCTAGCAATAACAACGCACTGAGCGAAGTGAGTTAGTATGATATGTTTCATTATTTCTCCACCAGGGTGCATTCTTACAATATTGCGATCCTATTTGGCAATAAATATGATCAAGTTGCAGTGAATATACATATCCTCACATTTCTGATGTGTTTTCAAATATCGCAGTTTACATTAAATACATAAATATTTTAAAATAATTATATTTAAATAATGATTTTTGAGTAAACAGCTTAATTATATTCGTTAAATAGTCCTAACAAATGCCACTCTTGATTTCCAAATTCTCTAGATAAATTTACTCGTCACTTCGTTATCCTAAATTTATCGATGATTTGGAAATCAGTCGGGGCATTACTTATGTCAATTTAACTCATGCCCCAAATGGGAGTCAATGACCAATCACATTTCATTGATTTTTGATTTACAACCAATCACAGTCGTGTTTCGCCTAGAATTTACCAGCTAAAGTTTATCATAAAGAAATAACTTCCTTTTTAACATTCTGAATAGGTCATAGCATTATTTTGCAGTGACTGACTCCCCAAGAAATACGGCTACCAGATTGTATATATAGTGCATGAATGTCAATACGTACCGCATGTCATGCGAGAGTTAATATGAAAACATTTGTAGCAATTAATTATACCACCAAAAAAAGAAACCACCGTTTGCACTTTCTTAAAGTATTTTTTCCCAGGTAATAACTTTCCAGAAAAATATAATTGTCATATTTACGTCATAGGACATCAGAAATGAATTACTATACAGTTTGATGTGTTTCATTTTTTCTCCACTAGAGTGCATTCTTACAGTATTGCGTTCCTTTGGCAATAAATAATATGATCTGGTTGCAGTGTTGAACAAAAGAAGCAAATGAAATGTCCCAATCGTCTCTCATTTGTTTTCAAACATCGCCGTTTACATTAAATATATAAATATTTTAAAATAACTATATTTAAATAATGATTTGTGAGTAAACAGCTTAATTTAATTCGTTAAATAGTCCTAACAAATGCCACTTTTGATTTCCAAATTCTCTAGATAAATTCACTCCTCACTTCGTTACTCGTAAATGTATCGTTCATTTGGAAATCACTCGTGGCATTACTTATGATTAAGAAACTCCCTCTAGGGAGCACCCATACCCCCACATGGGACGTACACATTTGGTTAGTTATAATCTTAATTTAAACATAATTTGAAAGGAAGAAAATAAATGGGAATTAATCCATTTGCCCATTTATTAAATTTGAAATTCCTGGAGATAAAAAGGAAGAAAAAGTTTTATATGATCTTAACATGGATATCTTATATTGAATTGGAGGAAGCCATGATATTAATATGCATCAAGTCGTTGAGATAGAAAATCTATTCATTACTTTTAGATCGCACTGGGGGAGGTGAAGGGTACATGTATTATTGAGTGACTAGCTGATTCCCCGGCGTTGCTCTGCTATTTATTTATCCCAGTCATTCATCTGTCAACCATTGCATGACCAAACTTACCTTGAACTTTCTCTCCCAGCTTAAATAAAGCATGATTATTATTATTATTATTATTATTATTATTATTATTATTATTATTATTATTATTATTATTGTGGAAAGCAACGGGAAGCTACTACACCTACACAATTCCCTAGTAAAGCTGCAAGCATAGCATGAAAATGCTATGATTGCAGTGAAGGACCTGCCTTCGGGCAGAATTACTATGGATGGATTATTATTATTATTATTATTATTATTATTATTATTATGGACCGTTTTAAAATATTAAACGTTTTAATGTATGCTGACGATGTGGTTATTATTCAAGAAAGTGAAAATAATTTACTGTACTCTTTACATCAATTAAATCAGTTGTGCCTAGAAAATAATTTTAAAATATGGAAAGAAGAAATGAAAATAATGGAATTTTGGGGAAACGATCATATAAGATCAAAAATCGTAATAGACAACAAACCTCTAGAATACGTAACAAATTTTAATTATTTGGGTTGTAATTTTACTATAAACACAAAAACTGAAAGAGACATAAATATGAAACTGTCGAAATTTCAAATTACATGCGGAACTATACATAAAACATTAAAGAATAAAACAAGAAGAGATACTAGATTGAAGTTTTATAAATCATTGGCAGTTCCTGCATTACTTTATGAGAGTGAAACTTGGGTAATGACCAAAAGATTGCAAAGTAGAATACAAAGCGCAGAAATGAACTTCCTTAGAAGAACAAAAGGCTGCACAAGAATGGATCGGATAAAGAATGAATATATAAGAACAGAGTTAAATATATATCCATTGAATGAGAAAATCAAAGAATATAGAGAGAAATGGTTTAGACATGTAGAAAGAATGAATGTAACAAGATTACCAAGAGCAGCATTCAACTACAAGCCAAGCGGTTCAAGGAACGTAGGAAGGCCAGTGAAAAGATGGACAGAACAACTGTGAGGCGAAACAGGCAATTTTTGCCTAGCTCGTGAAGAGAATAAGATTATTATTATTATTATTATTATTATTATTATTAATATTATCATTAGAATATTGGAGGTGATTACAATAACTTATTTAGTTAGTTTGTTAGTTAAGATTAATGCATCAAGTTGAGATAGTGGTTTTGTTTATATTCTTGTCGATAGTTAGGTGTAAACTTACAGTCATTAGTCATTTTAATCTATACAAGACGTTCATAAAATGGCAGCCATTCTCTACCTCAATTAGGTAATCCACCCTCCTGGATATCTGGGGGTGACAGCCCTTCACACCAAGGATAAAGGGAACAGACTGTTATAAGAAGTTCTCATCTGTCAGTCCCAACACCTTGTTGACTTTCATTAAGGTCACAACAACAAAGTCAAACACTTTTTACAAGCCTGCTGCATCGGTGGTCTAGGGGTTGTGTTGTTTGCCTATGGTCCCAGGGTCAAGGATTCATATCCAGTAGGAGTCGATGCATTTTTTAAAGGTAGAAAAACGGTTCTATCCAAATTAATAGAAACCATAAAATGGACTCTTTGCTTTTTGCAGATGATTTGGTATTAATAGCTCCAACATAAACAGATTTACAGTATTCTATACACAATTTTATTATAATTGCAAAAAGGTACAATATGGAAATCAATACAAAGAAAACTAAAGTGATGGCCATTTGTGGGAAATACCCTATACCTAGCAAAATTGTTTTGGATGATGAAATTTTAGAACGAGTAAACAAATTTAATTATTTGGGTTATAATTTAACATTTCAAGATGAAGCTGATATATCAAAGAAAATCACAAATTTTACAAAAAACAACGGGGATAATTAACAGTGTAATGAAACCATCTTTAGTACAGAAGAACACAAGATTACGGCTTTATAAGGTTCTCGCAAGACCAGTATTAAGATATGGTAGTGAAGCATGGACAATACGAAGAAGAGATGAAAGCCGAATAACAGCAAATGAGATGCGATTTATGCGCCGAACAGCAGGCTACACAAAGTGGGACCAAAAAGAAATGAGGAAATTGTGGAAGAGTTGGATATAGAACCCATTCTTCACCATATACAAAACTACCAGAACAACTGGAAGCCCATCTTCAACGAATGCCGTCTCATATAATTCCAAAAGTCATACTTCGCTACTGGGGCACGCCGTAGCGTAGTAGTTAAGGCACTGAGCTACAAGCCGGAAGGTCGAGGGTTCAAGTCCCGTTGGGGTCAGGATTTTTAAACTGGCCCAAACCCTCAGACGGCACTATGGCCCTGGGGTCGACTCAGCCTCTAACGGAAATGAGTAACAGACGCTTGTTCTGGGGGTAAAGGCGGCCGTCACGCAGGGCTGACAACCCGGCTGACATAAAGTGCCGATTGTCTAGGAAAAGTGGGAGCCTTAACCTCCTACTACCCAAGGGCCTCCTGAGGCCTGTTGTGGGATCACTTTACTTTATACTTCGCTACTGCGCCCAAGGCAAAAGATCGCTGGGACGTCCAAAAAAGCGCTGGATGGAAAATTCCTCTTTGAGACCGTAACAGGCCACACGGCCTAATACTTGCATGGATGATGATGATGAAAACCCCAGGAACAAGTCCTACGGGAGGGACTGTAAGCCTGGTTCACAAGTCTGACTATTTTTGGGCGCATACAAGTACTTCAGGCAATCCACCGCTGTGGTCTCGAGCCTTGCCACGCAGCGGGCCGGTCAGGACAGTTTCCTAGATGACGTTTTTATCGGAGATTTTCCTCACCTGTAAGACAAATGTCAGGAAACTTTAAGGCCCAAAAGGTCCCTGAACATCATACGGCCATCGCAATCATCAAAATTCATATTCGCCATAGATTAAGCTTAGGATTAAGGACTCTCCTGGCGCACTACTATCATCATCATCATCATCATCACCCATCATATAATCAGGACATCGTAACCCCACCTTCCAGGCGCCCCAACCTCAGAAATGGGTTACAATTATGCCAATGCCAGGAGAGAACACCAGAAATGTCCAAAAAGGACAACCTGGGGCAATATACGGAGGTATGACATAGGCCTACCTTGCAGAGTTCAGTATAAACAAAATGAGGTTCCGTGGAAGGCATTACACCATACTTAAAAAACAGTTATACCTAACTAACTAACTAACTGACTGGCACTATCGAACCCGTAGGTTCATGGCCGCGCGGACATAAGCTCTCCATACATCCATATCTTGAGCTAATATTTTCCAATCATCCCCTGTATAATCTACTTCCCTCAAATCGTAGTTAATGTTATTCTCCCACCTCATTCTTGGTCTACCAACTGGGCGTTTTCCCTCTGGCTTTCCTACAAGAAGCTTCCATGCACGTGTTTCATTCCCCATTCGTGCCACATGTCCTACCCATCGCAGTCTACGAGACTTAACTATTCTCATTATGTCTAAAACTCCTGGCGCGACAGGCCTACAAGGCCCTTAGCCTACCAGCCGGCTGCTGGCCTCACATCCACATGTGTCATTCACAGAGGTAGATGATAATCAGTCAGTGTAGGGGTGACATGTGGTCAGCATGTCGAGTCCCCCAGCCGTTATAGCTGGTTTTCTCAACCTGGAGCCGCTACTTATTGTAGCTACCCAAATGCATCACGATGCTGGGTGGGCACCGGTCCCATACTGGCCGAAATACCATGAGAAAATTTCTTCCCCCATGGAGACTCGAACCAGCGCAAGTCCCGTAGCTCTGCGCCAAGGCTTCCTGCCTTAACCACTGGGCTACGGTGCGGGACACCTCATTATATCTGGCTTCCTATAAAGACCATGTAGTTCACTGTTATGTAGTCTTCTCCATTCACCTGTCTGTTCATCTCTCTTTGCCCAAAAACTTTCCTGTGAACTTTATTCTCAAAAACTCGTAATCTTCTTTCCTCCCTTAAAGTAAGAGACCATGTTTCGTATCCATATATATAACTGGTAGAATAATAGTTTTATATATTTTCAGTTTAACGTTTTTTGAAAGGAGTTGGGACATCAAGAGTCTCTGCAATGCATAATAGCACGCATTTCCAGAATTGAGCCTATGTTTAATTTCTTTGTGCATCTCATTTCTGTTTGTGATTATTGTTCCTAGGTATTAAAACAGTTATATCAGCATAAGGAATTATAGAAGGAAGCAAACAATCGTATGTTTAGTTGTTTGTAGTGTGCAATAAAATTATTTCATTTTGAATAAGGGTTTATTATAGTACAGAAATATTTTCTCATACATCATGATTACAATTATTACAATGTACAATAATGTAGTTCCGAAATGCACGAAAGTAAATCTCATGTGATTAGTACGTTGACAACTTTTCTTCTTCTTCTTCTTCTTCTACAAGGTTTAGGCTATGCAGCCTGTTCCGGCGAAGTTAAAAGTGGAGTCCATCTTCTACGTGGTCGGCCAACATCTCTCGTTCCTCTGGGATTATACAGGAAGGTTCTCTTTGGTATTCTTTCGTTGTTCATTCTCATTAAGTGTTCTGTCCATTTCTTATTATTTTCGCTGATTTTATCCTCAATTTTATATATATTTAATCTTCTCTCGTATAGTTTCATTCCTTATTCTATCCGCTCTTGTGCATCCTTTCACATTACGTAAAAACAGCATTTCCGCAGTCTGTATCCTGCTTTATCCCTTGATTACATTATCCAATTTCACTTCCATACAACAACAACATTGTTGTTAACAATTGTTATACTTTGAAAAACTATGTTCCACGTCACACGACGTAATAGGAACGTATAAAAAATTCAAAGTATGAGGGTTGTTTGATATTCCTGATTCAGTAACACGTCCATCATTTTGCACATTTCTGCGTACCCACTATTCTTCTTTAAAACACTTTTAAGTTTATTTGATAGTCTTTCTTTAACAGTTCCCACCAGTACTTCACTATTGTTCTATTGTCTCGAGAGCTTACGGCATTGTTAGTTTAGATTATTGTAATTTTGTATTGTAGTTGCAACCTTTATACAGATAACATTCTAGATCATCAATGTGGATTTAGAAGAAACAGGTCTACAACAGATCAGATTTTTAGTATAAGGAAGATTTTAGAAAAGAAATGGGAATATAATGGTACTGTACCCGCGCCGTAGCCGAGTGGTTAAGGCAGGAAGCCTTGGCGCTGAGCTACGGGACTTGCGCTGGTTCGAGTCTCCATGGGGGAAGAAATTTTCTCATGGTATTTCGGCCAGTATGGGACCGATGCCCACCCAGCATCGTGAGGCATTTGGGTAGCTACAATAAGTAGCGGCTCCAGGTTGAGGAAACCAGCTATAACGGCTGGGTGACTCGACATGCTGACCACATGTCACCCCAACACTGGCTGATGATCATCTACCTCTGTGATTGACACGTGTGGATGTGAGGCCAACAGCTGGCTGGTAGGCTAAGGGCCCTCTGGGCCTGTCGTGCCAGGAGTACATCAACTATATGTAGACTTCAAAAAGGCATACGATTCAAATAAGAAGGAGAAGTTATATAGTATCCTGCTGGAGTTCGGAATTCCTAAAAAGTTAGTTAGACTTATACGAATGGGCCTAAATGGGACAAAGAGTAGGGTGCGTGTAGGCAAACAGTTTTCGGACATTTTTGAAATCCAGAATGGGTTGAAGCAAGGAGATGCACTATCTCCTCTACTATTTAATTTTATACTACAGCATGCCATCAAATCTTTAGAGAATGAAGAAGGCCTACAACTGAATGGTATTAATAAGCTGTTAGTGTATGCTGATGATGTAGTACTATTGCGCGATAGCGAGGAGATACTAAAGGCCAACACGCACACACTACTGAGTAACACTAAGAAATTGGACTGGAAGTAATATCAATAAAATAAATATGTGGTCACACACAGAAATACATTATATAATGGAAATGGACAGCTAATGACAAATGAGGGAAATTTTGAGAAAGTGGCTGAATTCAAATACCTAGGAACAATAATCACAAATAGGAATGAGATGCACAAAGAAATTAAACATAGGCTCAATTATGGAAAAGTGTGCTATTATGCATTGCAGAGACTCTTGATGTCCCAACTCCTTTCAAAAAACGATAAACTGAAAATATATAAAACTATTATTCTACCAGATATACTGTATAGATGCGAAACATGGACTCTTACTTTAAGGGAGGAAAGGAGATTACGAGTATTTGAGAATAAAGTTCTTAGGAATTTTTTTTGGACCAACGAGAAATGAACAGACAGGTGAATGGAGAAGACTACATAAACTACATGCTCTTTATAGGAAGCCAGATATAATGAGAAAAGTTAAGTCTCTTAGACTGCGATGAGCAGGACATGTGGCACGAATGGGGAATGAAAGACGTACATGGAAGCTTCTTGTAGGAAAACCAGAGGAGAAACACCCAGTTGGTAGACCAAAATAAGGTGGGAGAATAACATTAACTATGATTTGAGGGAAGTAGATTATACAGGGGTGATTGAAAAACATTGGTTCGGGATAGGGATGTATGGAGAGCTTATGTCTGCGCGGCCATGAACCCAAGGGTTCGATAGTGCCAGTGAGTTAGTTAGTTAGTTAATAATTATATATAAACATTCTGCCCACGTATGTTTGTGACTTCTAAATCCCTCAACCGATCTTCATGAAAATTCGTACATAGGCCTACATGTTTTCGAGTACGCCGAGAGTTTACTCGCTCTCTGTTATGATCTAAAACTATTAGGTGTAGGAGTTCACCCGAAACAAAAATTAAAAATGTTGCTCTAGCGGTCACAATTTTTGTTCTTTCACAACAAATCTCATTATATAATATTAGAATAAACTGAGGTAGGTATTATAAAACAATCAGCTAAACCTGGCCATTATAAGCGGGGGTTTACCTGAAATCGCAAAAAAAAAAAATTGACTCTAGCATACCGCCATATTTGTTTTCTTCTTTGTGTATACACTTTTTGAGTTACCGAGAGTATTTAGCTGCTATTATGCTCAAAAAGCCTTAGGTGTAGGAGTTAATCTGAAACAACATTTTAAAATCATATTTCATTTATTTAGGCGTAAGAGCGCACGCCGGACATTAACTAGTAAGAGTATAACATTTTTATTATTTTATTATTCGCTGGTTGAGTGGAACAGAATGCCTTAACTCTGCCAGCTAAATTAAAGCATAATCATCATCACCATCATAGTACATTCACGAATTTAGGTCATTTGTTGACCTGTTTCGGCCTCAAGAGAACACCATCCAAAAGTCTTTTGAGTGGACGTCCTGGTCTTCTTCTTCCTGCAGGTTGGTATCTTAACATTTGTTTGGGTATTCTGTGATCTTCCATTCGATGAACATGTTGCATCCATCTTGACTTATAATCAGAAATTTTGTTTCTAAAGATTCCATGTGTAATTCTTCTAAGATGTCTTCATTTTTTGTGTGATCTAGTAGTGTGTATCCTGCAGTCCTCCGAAGATATCTCATTTCAGCAGATCTAAGTCTCTGTATATCCTTCTGTTTCAATGTCCATACTTCGCTACCATACAAAAGAGTTGGAAGAGCCAGTTTTATACACTTTCGGTCTTGAATGCTTTTGGACTAACTGTGGCTTCAAGATAGAATTTATTAACCCTAAAATTCTTAAAAATTGAGATATTTTTGCATTTACATCCTTTTCTTCTTCATATGAGATATTGCATCCTAGATATGTAAAATTATTCACCTGCTCCAAAATTTTATTGTCCAGTACAATATTACTTCTGACAGGATCTACACCTTGAAATGCCATAATTTTTTTTTTTCTGTAGATATCTTTAATCCATATTCTTCTGTAATTTTGTTAAGTTCATACAGACCTTTCTGTAGATTATCTTCGGAATTTGCTATATTATTTGGTCATCTGCAAACAATATGGTGTTTAATTTTCTATTTTCTGATATTCTTATTCCAAATTTATATTTTTGTTCCAGCAACATATTACTTCAATTAGCATCATCTTCATTAAATAAGCGTTTATCAGAATCAGAAATGTAAAAAGAAAATAATAGCAGAGTAACTCAGTATTATGGAGTAAAAACATTGTTCACAGACCAAAGAAATTTATTTATAAGGAGAGTATTATGTTATATGGATCAGGGACATGAACCAGCCGAGCTAACAAGTTATTAGCAACAGAGATGGATTACTGGAGAAGATCATCGTCCAGATTAGAAAAAAAATAGAAATTTTGAAATAAGTAAAATTATGATAGTTGAAAGAAATGTGAAACAGAAGAATTGAGGAAAGATAACTAAGATGGCACGGACATCTCAAGAGGATGACATCTGATGGAATCCCTAAGAATATCTTGGAGATGAGAAAAGAAGACAAGGAGGGCCTGAAGAAGGGTGGTGTGACAAAAGAGAAGATGGAAACAGCAGCAATTTGGACCGGAACAGTCCATTAAAAGGCCTAAACCGTGACGAAGAAGAAGGAAGAAGAAGACAAAAATATTTAAAAAATTGTTGATCTAGTTGCTTGGTGACGGACCTTTATAGCACCTACGAGTGACATTGATTTAGAGACGACGTGCAAGTTAAATAGTAGAGTGGTATATAATAAGGCATCTCGGTCCCCCAGCTTTATTCTTGTAACTGATTTTGTTTAAGAATAAAGCTGCATTAAGTCCACTGATGCTGCGGTATTTACAACAAAAGTGAACGGGTCTCACAGGTCGCCACCTGCTCATTGTTGCCGGTTTATATTATATACCAGTCAACTATCCTCTCTTGAGGTCCATCTTGATGCAGCTATCTGCTCAAGATTTAAGCGCGAAAAAAAATGTATGTTTTAATTTATCTGCACTCAATTTTAGGCCACACGAAAAGCCAAATGATGCTGCGGTAGATACAACAACAGTGAAAACGGATGTCACAGGTTGCCACCTGCTCATTGTTGCCGGTTTATATTATATACCAGTCAACTGCCCTCTCTTGAGGTCCATCTTGTTGCAGCTATCTGCTCAAGAATTATAGTAATATAATGTATGATTAAAAACTATAAACTAGACACCTTGTAGGCCCGTCTCCTCAACTTGAGTTGTTTTAAAACTCTGTAGGCCTTTCGGGACTAGTCCCATCATCAGCAGAATGCATTAGGTCCGTACTTGTTGACCCTTGTTGAAGCACTGACTTGGTTGTGAATATTTTGTACAGAGGATTGTTTGGACTGGGTGTGTTCTCATTAAGTATCAGGTTGTTGTCGATTTATCTTAGGATTGCGATTTCCTCCAGTATATTTATCCTCGTTGGAATGTTTTCTCTATGTAATATTGTGAGGGTGTTACCGATGTTATGCATATGGTGTCCAGCCTGAATTACATGTTTTGCGTAACTTGATTTTCCTCCATTGTAAAACAACAAAATCGTCTTTACCGAAGAAAAAACAGAAATCAAAAACAGTATGAACTATTTAGACCTAACATTAACAAAAAACTGCACCAATAACAAAATATAAATTGGCATTTATCGAAAACTGAAAGCAACACACTAGCTATAAACAATAAATCCAAACATCATTTTCAACATGAAATGCATGAGTTTAAAGAATTTAGTAAATATGATGTTAAAAGTCCCTTTAAATAAAGACAATTATAATAAATAAATAAATTATATTAAACACATGGCAAAAAATTAACGGCTACAATAAACAAATAATAAATAGAATCCTAAATAAACAAGAAATAAAATATATAAACATTACCAACATAACCAAACTTGAAAAAGAATCCAATGAAAATAACAAGAAATGGGCAACTCTCACATACACTGGTAAAGAAATATTAAAATTAGGCAACACACTAAAAAAAGCTTGATAGGAATATAAATATACACAATTTAATAAATAATAATATCGAAGAACAAAACTATTTCAACAATAAAGGCGTTTAGACTACAAATTAACATGTACAGACTGTAATAAATTCTACATTGGAAAAACTAACAGAAAATTAAACGTTAGATTTAAAGAACATTTTAGAGATTTTGTTTATAACGGAGGAAAATCAAGATACGCAAAACATATAATTACAGCTGGACACCATACGCATAACATCGATAACACCCTCACAATATTACATAGAAAAAAAACATTCCAACGGGGATAAATATACTGGAGGAAATCGCAACCTAAGAGAAATCGACAACAACCTGATTCTTAATGAGAACACACCCAGTCCACACAATCCTCTATACAAAATATTCACAACCAAGTCAGTGCTTCAACAAGTACGGACCTAATGCATTCTGCTGATGATGGGACTAGTCACCAAAGGCCTACAGAGTTTTAAAACAACTTAAGTTGAGGAGACGGTCCTACAAGGTGACTATTTTATAGTTTTTAATCATACATTATATTACTGTGAATGAATATCCCAATGGAAACTTGCCATTTTACTAGGATCAAGACTTGTGTAAGAAAAAAAATGTGTTAATTTATTTACATTTAACTTTAGCCTATGTCAAAAATAGCGTGTAAGAGATTTTACAGATAATGTGCTGCCATCTATCGACAAGAACTTCGAAAAATCCTTTGAAAATAATTTTGTTTTTTCCCCATTACTTATGAATGATATGCAGTGTTTTAAAAGGCGTTAGAAATCTTTCAAAGTGGGCTATGAAAGGACGAAATATAAAAAAAATAATAATAAATTACCAGAGGAGTATTTAAACCTAAATTCCAGACAAAAGGCGACAACAGAATAACTCTTTAAGAAAAAAAAAATTGAACCATAGTTTGACCGGGAATCGAACCAAGGACCTCACGAACTGTAGTCAGAAGTTCTAACCCCGAGGCTATCGAGCTAATATACGTTTCTTCCCAATAATATTACTTATATGAGTAATAACGTTTTGTAATTATATATTAATGATGTAAGGAAGTTTTGTAAAATAATATTATGAAACATTTAAACTGCATTCAGGTTAAAATTTGCTCACAATTATTATATAACTTATTATTATGCGAAATTGTGCTCCATTTTAAAATATATGTCATCGAGAATGAATGTAATAAAATACTTTTTATAGTGTTTTATTTTCCCAGCAGGTGCGTTATTAATATTATTTATGTGTTGTGTACCCACTAAACAATCGTTCAAGTGTTACATTTTGCGTCAGATTTAATGAAACGTTCATCAATAAGAAGAGAAAATGGCGGTTTTTATATTCAGCAGACCGTAGAGTCCGCCATGTTATTTTGTTATATAAAACGTTTTACAAGGGGGAAGATACGTAAAATATAAAACCTATCATACATTGCACAGCCAATGCAGTGTTTATTAGTAACAATCTTCAATTGAGATGTGAACAAAGCTTGTAAAAAGTGAATATAGGGATTTTTAGTAATAGGAATACCTAGTACTTTAATTCAAGACTCGACCAACAGATGTCACTGAACGCGCATTTCCGCCGGAATTGGGCCGGCAGTTTTGTTATAATTTTTCGACAGTAGATGGGAGAAGAACTGCTAAGAGTAAACAGAATAATTTTTATTGGATTATTTTAATATATCGTAATAGTTAGATAATTATATATTATTATTGTGTTTAAATGTCTTTATATTTATAGACATGGTAAAAAAACTAAAAAATTGATAACCTAGAATTTTCATGTTAGAATATTTTCAACGAAGGTACCGCCTATTGAAATATCGTAAAAAAATTTACACATGATATTACTCATTTCCGTCGTTTAATGCTTGTATCTTCGTTTCATCTTACGCTTAATTTTTGAAGTGGATTTGGGCCCATGCGCTTAAATCCATACATTTATACTAATAAGTAAAAGGTTCGCCCGAGTGGGCATTGATTATATTTAGTCTTTGCTATATTCGTTAATTTTGTTGGTGTTCTTTGGACACTTCGGTATGTGGTACCGTTCGCATCTGTGACCACACAAAGCACATATACATTTTTCATTTGGGTCGTGGTACTTACTCTTTTCACACACTTTGTGATGAAAACCGTGCACAGCATAACGTTTACCTGGTCCTGGTTAGCTTTTGTCCAGTTCCTCTCTATCATGGCTCCCGTAGCATAGAAATAAAGGTCTATTCTCCCTCTTCTTCAATTTGCTTCGGTGTACAAGTTCTGTGTAGGGGCCGGTAGTTGGTAGAAGATGTTTCATCCTCAGATCTTCTACATAGAACGACTCTCTTGCAAGTTCATATACAAGTCTCGACGGGGTTGTTTTCCCCACCCTTAGAGCCACTTTAAGGAAACGTGCCTTAATCTTCTCTATCCTTTCGAGATCGCTAAGTGACAGTTTCTCCCATATAATGTCTGTGCCGTATGTTATGATTGGAGATATCGTTGTATCGAATTATGTCATGGCCGTGGGTAGTGACAGTCGAGCTAGATTTTTTATGCTGTAGATTGCTCTTATGGCTGCTACTGTTTTCTCTTGTATATGTTGTGTTGAATGATCGTAAAGTAGTTTGGAGTGTCATGCCTAGGTATGTGAATGTTGTTAACTGTCTTTAGTGGTTCGTCATTCAGCGAAGCTTCTAGGTGTATTGATTTCAATTTCTTGATACAATCCATACATTTATTATGATGAGTTTTTCAACAGCTGCTTGTTGGATTATTTTAATATATCGTAAATAGTTAGATAATGATATGTTATTATGTGTTTAAATCGTAAAATTTTAACACATGATAATACTCATTTCCGTCGATTTGTTCTTGTTTCATCTTACGCCTAATTTTTGAATTTGGGCCTCGTGCTTAAATCCATACATTTATTATGAGTTTTTCAACAACTGCTTGTTGGATTATTTTCATATATGTAAATAGTTAGATAATTATATATTATTATTGTGTTTAAATGTCTTTATATTATAGACATGGTAAAAAAACTACCAAATTGATAACCTAGAATTTTCACATTAGAATATTTTCAACGAAGGTACCATCTATTGAAATATCGTAAAAAAATTTACACATGATAATACTCATTTCCGTCGATTTGTTCTTGTTTCATCTTACGCCTAATTTTTTTTATTGGGCCTCGTGCTTAAATCCATACATGTTATTATGAGTTTTTCAACAACTGCTTGTTGGATTATTTTAATATATCGTAAATAGTAGATAATTATATATTATTATTGTGTTTAAATCGTAAAATTTTACACATGATAATACTCATTTCCGTCGATTTGTTCTTGTTTCATCTTACGCCTAATTTTGAATTTGGGCCTCGTGCCTTAAATCCATACATTATTATGAGTTTTTCAACAACTGCTTGTTGGATTATTTTCATATATGTAAATAGTTAGATAATTATATTATTATTGTGTTTAAATGTCTTTATATTTATAACATGGTAAAAAAAACTACAAAATTGATAACCTAGAATTTTCACATTAGAATATTTTCAAACGAAGGTACCATCTATTGAAATATCGTAAAAAAATTTACACTGGATAATACTCATTTCCGTCGATTTGTTCTTGTTTCATTCTTACGCTCTTTTTTTTATTTGGGCCTCGTGCTTAAATCCATACATTTATTATGAGTTTTTCAAACAACTGCCTTGTTGGATTATTTTAATATATCGTAAATAGTTAGATAATTATATATTATTATTAGGTGTTTAAATCGTAAAATTTTACACATGATAATACTCCATTTCGTCGATTTGTTATCGTTTCTTCGTTTCAATCTTACGCCTAACTTTTTAAGTGATTTGGGCCGCCTGTGCTTAAATCAATACATTTATTATGAGTTTTTCAACAACTGCTTGTTGGATTATTTTAATATATCGTAAATAGTTAGATAATTATATATTATTATTGTGTTTTAAATCGTAAAATTTTACACATGATAATACTCATTTCCGTCGATTTGTTCTTGTTTCATCTTACGCCTAATTTTTTTATTTGGGCCTCGTGCTTAAATCCATACATTTATTATGCGTTTTTCAACAACTGCTTGTTGGATTTGTTAATTATGTAAATAGTTAGATAATATAATTATATTGTGTTAACGTAAAATTGTACACATGCTAATTCATTTCCTCGATTGTTCTGTTTCTTCCGCTAATTTTGAATTTGGGCCTCGTGCTTAAATCCATACATTTATATGCGTTTTTCAAAATGCTTGTGGGATTATTTTCTATATCGTAATAGTAGATAATTATATATTATTATGTGTTTTTAAATCGTTAAATTTTACCTTATGATAATATCATTCCGTCGATTGTTCTTGTTTCATCTTACGCCAATTTTGAATTTGGGCCTCGTGCTTAAATCCATACATTTTATATGAGTTTTTCAACAACTGCTTGTTGGATTATTTTTATATTGTAAATAGTTAGATAATTTATATATTATTATTGGTTTAAATGTATTTATAATTATAGACATGGTAAAAAAACTACAAATTGATAACCTAGAATTTTCACATTAGAATATTTTCAACGAAGGGACCATCTATTGGAAATATCGTAAAAAAATTTACACATGATAATACTCATTTCCGTCTCGATTTGTTCTTGTTCATCTTACGCCTAATTTTTTTATTTGGGCCTAGTGCTTAAATCCTACATTTATTATGAGTTTTTCAACAACTGCTTGTTGGGAATATTTTAATATATCGTAAATAAGTTAGATAATTATATATTATTATTGTGTTTAAATATATTAATATTTTACACATGATAATACTTCATTTCCGTCGATTGTTCTCGTTTCTTCGTTCATCTACGCCTAATTTTTAGTGGATTTGGCCCGCCTGTGCTTAAATCCATACATTTTTATGGTTTTTCAACAACTGCTTGTTGGATTATTTTAATATATCGTAAATAGTTAGATAATTATATATTATTATTGTGTTTTAAATCGTAAACTTTTACACATGATAATACTCATTTCCGTCGTTTGTTCTTGTTTCATCTTACGCCTGATTTTTGTATTTGGCCTCGTGCTTAAATCCATACATTTATTATGAGTTTTTCAACAACTGCTTGTGGATTATTTTTATATATCGTAAAAGTTAGATAATTATATATTATTATTGTGTTTAAATCGTAAAATTTTACACATGATAATACTCATTTCCGTCGATTTGTTTTGTTCTTGTTTCATCTTACGGCCTAATTTTTGAATTTGGGCCTCGTGCTAAATCCTACCTTTATTTGAGTTTTTCAAACAACTGCTTGTTGGATTATTTTAATATATCATAAATAGTTAGATAATTTATATATTTTATGTGTTTAAATCGTAAAATTTTACACATGATAATACTCATTTTCGTCGATTTGTTCTTGTTTCATCTTTCGCTTACGCCTAATTTTTGATTTGGGCCTCGTGCTTAAATCCATACATTTAGTTATGAGTTTTCAACAACTGCTTGTTGGATTATTTTAATATATCGTAAATATTAGTTAATATTATTTATTATGTTGTGTTTAAATCGTATTAAATTTTACACATGATAATACTCATTTCTGTCGATTTGTTCTTGTTTCATCTTACGCCTTGCTTTTTTTGAATTTGGCCTCGTGTGCTTGTAATCCATACATTTATTATGAGGTTTTTCAACAACTGCTTGCTTTGGATTTTTAAAATCGTTAATAGTTAGATAATTAATATTTTATGTGTTTTAAATCGTAAAATTTTACACATGATAATACTCATTTTCGTGAGTTTGTTTTGTTTCATCTTACGCCTATTTTTTTTAATTTGGGCTCGGGCTTAATCCAACATTTATAGAGTTTTTCAACAACTGCTTTGGATTATTTAATATATCGTAAATATTAGCTAATAATATTATATGTGTTTAATTGTAAAATTTTCACATGATCATACTCATTTCCGCGATTGTTTTGTTTCATCTTAGCCTGATTTTTGAATTGGGCCTGTGCTTAAATCCTACATTATTATGAGTTTTTCAACAACTGCTTGTTGGATTATTTAATATATCGTCCTAGTTAGCTAATTATATTTATTATTGTGTTTAATCGTACAATTACACATGATAATACTCATTTCCGTCGATTGTTCTTGTTCATCTTACGCCTAATTTTTAATTTGGGCTCGTGTTACATCCATACATTTATTATGAGTTTTTCAACAATGCTTGTTGGATTATTTTTATATATCGTAAATAGTTAGATAATTATATATTATTATGTTTAAATCGTAAAATTTACCATGATAAATATTTTCGTCGATTTGTTCTTGTTTATCTTAGCCTAATTTTTGAATTTGGCCTCGTGCTTAATCCATAATTTATTATGAGTTTTCAACAACTGCTGTGGATTATTTAATATACGTAAATAGTTAGATAATTCAATTATATTGTGTTTAATCGTTAAATTTTACACATGATAAACCATTTCGTCGATTGTTCTTGTTTCATCTACGCCTATTTTTTGAATTTGGGCTCCTTGTGCTTAAGCCATACATTTATTATGAGTTTTTAACAACTGCTGTTGGATATTTTAATATCGTAAATCGTTAGATATTTAATATATTATTGTGTTTAAATGTTAAATTTTTAACATGATAATATCATTTCGTCGATTGTTCGTTCATCTTCGCCTGATTTTTGAATTTGGGCCTGTGCTTAAATCCTACATTATATGAGTTTTTCAAAACTGCTTGTTGATATTTTAATATATCGTAAATAGTTAGATATTAATATATTATTGTGTTTAAATCGTAAAATTTTTACACATTATACTATCATTTCCGTCGATTGTTCTGTTTTCATCTTACCCTATTTTGAATTTGGGCTCGTGCTTAAATCCATACATTTTTATGAGTTTTCAACAACGGCTTGTTGGATTATTTAATATATCGAAATAGTTAGATAATTATATATTATTATTGTGTTTAAATCGTAAAATTTTACACTGATAATACTCATTTCGTCGATGGTTCTTGTTTCCTCTTACGCCTAATTTTTGGATTTGGGCGTCGTGCTAAATCCATCCATTTATTAGAGTTTTCAAAACTGCTTGTTGGATTATTTTAATTATGTAATAGTTAGATTAATTATATATTTTATTGTGTTTAAATCGTAAAATTTTACACTGATACTACTCATTCCGTCGATTGTTTTTTTTATTTACGCCTGATTTTTTTTATTTGGCCTCGTGCTTAAATCCATACATTTATTAGAGTTTTTCAACAACTGTTGTTGGATTATTTACTATATCGAAATATTTAGATAATTTATTTTTATTGTGTTTCAATGTAAATTTTCAATGATAATACTCATTTTCGTCGATTTGTTCTTTTGTCATCTACGCCTAATTTTTTAATTTTGGGCTCGTGCTTAAATCCATTCATTATTTGAGTTTTTCAACAATGGTGTGGTTGTTTTAATATATCGTAATGTTAGATAATTATATATTATTATTGGTAAATCTTAAACTTTTACACATGATACTATCATTTCCGTCGATTTGTTCTGTTCTCTACGCCTGATTTTTGAATTGGGCCTCGTGTAAATCCATAATTTATTATGAGTTTTTCAACAACTGCTTGTTGGATTTTTAATATATCGTAAAAGTAGATAATATATATTATATTGTGTTTAAATCGTAAATTTTACATGATAATACTATTTCGTCGATTTGTCTTGTTTCATCTTACGCCTGATTTTTAATTTGGGCCTCGTGCTTAAATCCATCATTATATGAGTTTTCAACAAACTGTTGTTGGATTATTTAATATATCGTAAATAGTTAGATAATATATATTCTTATGTGTTTAAATTCGTAAAATTTACACATGATATATCATTTCGTCGATTTGTTCTGTTTCCTCTTAGGCCTAATTTTTAATTTGGGCCTCGTGCTTAAATCCTTATTTTATTATGGTTTCAACAACTGCTTGTGGATATTTTAAATATCGTAAATAGTTAGATAATATATATTAGTGTGTTTTTAAATCGTTAAATTTTTTACATTTGAAATACTCATTTTCGCGATTGTTTTTTTTCATCTACGCCTAATTTTGGATTTGGGGCTGTGCTAATCCATAATTTATTATGAGTTTTTCAACAACGCTGTTGGATTATTTTAATATATCGTAAATAGTTAGATAATTATATATTATTATTGGTTTAATCGTACAATTTTACACTGATAATATCATTTTCGTCGATTTGTTCTCGTTTCTTCGTTCATCTTACGCCTAATTTTTACGTGGATTTGGGCCCGCTGTGCTTAAATCCATAATTTATTATGAGTTTTCAACAACTGCTTGTGGATATTTAATATATCCTAAATAGTTAGATAATTATAATATTATTGTGTTTAAATCGTAAATTTTACACATGATAAACTCATTTCGTCGATTTGTTCTTGTTCATTTACGCCTAATTTTTGGGTGGATTGGCCTGTGCTTAAATCCATACATTATTATGAGTTTTTCAAAACTGCTGTGGATTATTTATATATCTAACTAGTTTGGATAATTTATATTTTTATTGTGTTTTAATCGTACAATTTTACACATGATATACTCATTCCGTGATTGTTTTGTGTCTTTACGCCTAATTTTTGGATTTGGGCCTGTGCTTTAAATCCATACATTTATTATGAGTTTTCACAACGCTTTTGGCTTATTTTAATATATCGTAAATTTGTTAATAATTATATATTATATTGTGTTTAAATGGAAATTTTACACATGGATAC